>JAYJLX010119637.1:32282-45344 GCA_036873525.1 Chalinula nematifera
CCGTGTTTTTCCCTCCTTTTACTGCCTGTCCCCCTCCCCCCCCCCCCCCCTTCCCAATGCACGCATACAGTTGCATATGTCGAGCCAATCATTGGAACAGTAGACGATTATTTGTTCGACGTCCCCTCGTCTGATATCGGAGTGTTTGATATTAACTGTACCTATAATGAGGTGTTCAGGAACGGATCTTGTGACGGTGAATCAGCAGATTATAATGATTTCGATGGGTGCAGTGCATACGGAGGTTACGCTATCATGTCGTGTGGTAAGTATATATAGTATATGTATACACGATAATGGATAAGCTATTGTCCTACAGAGTCCGTCATGTCTCCGCCAATCGCTGATGATGAATGCAATGTAACGGGACAGATTAGGGTGACAAACGAATTCTCAAATCCTCAGTTTTTATCGGGTACACTCGAGATTTGTGTCAACGGTTCGTATGCTAGAGTTTGTGCCAATGATACATTCTCTGATGTGGATACAGAGTCATTAGCTGACTTTGCCTGCAATGCACTGGGATATCCATCAAACTGTATGTTTTCAAAAAAATACTTAACTCATTGAGTACCACATAGTGCAATTTGTTGCCAAAAAAAAAAATTCTGATTGTTTGTAACAACTTAAAACTACTCAACCTTACCTATCTATCAGGGGGTTTGGCCATAGATTAATAGCTTAGGTTCTGAATAATTACTCGACTGTTGGATAATTCAGTAATAGCTTAGGTTCTGAGCTATTACTCAACCTTAGCTATCAGCGGGTTTAACCATTAATTAATAGCTTCAGTTCTGAGCTATTAAATGGTAGGTAGTGAGTTTGTTTTTTTTTCTTTTTCCGTGTCAAATTACCCCAATAAATTGACTCTCGGCACTCAAGGAATTAAATAATTTTCCTACAGTAATAAACCTTTTAATTTGTGTTTGCTATGCTTTAACTACTTAACTGGATTTTCTATTTTTATCTTTTCAGTTCTGAACTCCATCTCCTCACAAAACTTCTTTCTTCTATCCGATGCTGATGTGATTGACAACATAGACTGCCCGGCCTACGCCACTGACCTATTGTCCTGTTCCATTGAAACTACTGACACAGAGGAGTGCTCCACCCATCTCTATGATGCCAGTATTACATGCTACAATTGTAAGACACGGGCTAGCCCACATCATACATGCATGCAAGAATTCAGTATTATATGCATGTATTTAATAAAGTTAGCTTTAATGTAAAATCTGAAAAGTTTATTTTTTAGTTTTTGTGTTTAGTTGAATCATATGAAAATAAGTGTTTATCATCTTGAATTACATGTACAGACTGTATATATGGTATTTTATTGTTGCTATTTATAATTACGTTAGAAGTGACCCTGATAGTAATTAAAAGAGTCTAAACATTTTAATTAATTCATCTATTTTAATTTTTACTCCTTGCAGTCTCCTCTCCAGTTGCCCTAGAGTGTTTCGTTAATGGCCAAGTCAGAATAGCCAGAAATATGACGTCGAACAATTCTGGTTTAGAAACAATCAGTGGTGAGCTGCAGATATGCTCCGATCTAGAGTACCATCCGGTATGTGGTAACGACGATGCTGAATTCGATACTGATGTAGACCGTCTGGTACAAGTAGCATGTGAATCTGTTGGATACACTGGTATATAAAATGGTTTGAATATACTATACATACTCATTACTCTCTCCTATATATAGATGGATCCTATATGGTCAACTATTACGGCTCATCACCAATTATTGACTATGTTACCTGCGATGAGCCTCTGCTCTTCTTACAGCAGTGCAACTTCTCAACAACTGATACCAACAATAATAGCTCATGCACCAATCCGGACTATAGGACAGGAGTAAGAATCACTTGCACAAGAGGTATATACAACATACTTGTTAATACAATTCGTATATACTGATGCGTATAATGCTTTCTCTCCAACAGGGCAAAGCTGTAATGACGGAGATGTTAGATTAGCCTCTGAAACCCTCATACCTGATCAAGGGTTCGGTCCTGGAGTAAGTGGCTACCTCGAGATATGCGTCGATGGAGAATACGCAGCTGTTTGTGCTAATAGTGAATTTGCTTCAGTTGATGCGGAGGAGGTTACTGCACTGGCTTGTAGTTCACTGGGCTATGTATCTGATGGTAAGCAATGCACGCATGCAGAGTTTGTGGCATTTTCTAGGCAAAGATTTTAGACAACAAGAATTATTGCTAGCAATGTATTGTTTATGACAGTTCTTTTTTCACAATAATAGTTAATTAATGTTAATTTTATTATCTGTTCTTTTTTTTTGAATTAGCTCTATCGTTTGTGATTGGTATTCCGAGATTCTTTGCTAATATTGATGTTATCGATGAGATCGATTGTCCTGAAGATGCTGAAAGCCTCACCTCATGTTCCATAATGACTAATAACACAGGAACATGCTCGGGTCATACATCTGATGCCTTCATACAGTGTTACAACAGTAAGTATATTCAGTTACATGGTTTATTAATACAGTATATACTGATACAATGGATCCCCACCACTTACACACACTATACGCATATACATGTATAACCAGCCTCAAATACAGCCACTGCAGGTCAATGGGTTCCAAATATGGTTATAAACTATTTCATTGATTAATTGTTTGCCCTATATTAATTGCTGTGAGAATTAATTTATTTGAAAAAAAAGGCATATTATTTTTTTTTGAATTTATTACACATGTAACCTTTACAGGCTCTACTCCAGTTATCCCAGAGTGTTTTGTTAACGGTCAAGTTAGAATAGCCAATAATGTGACAACGAACAATTCCGGTTTTGAAACAATCACTGGTGAGCTCCAGATATGCTCCGATCTAGAGTACCATCCGGTATGTGGTAACGATGATGCTGAATTCGATACTGATGTAGACCGTCTAGTACAACTAGCATGTGAATCTGTTGGATATAATGGTATATATAATGGTTAGAATATACTATACATACTCATTACTCTCTCCTATATATAGATGGATCCTATATGGTCGACTATTACGGCTCATCACCTATTATTGACTATGTTACCTGCGATGAGCCTCTGATCTTCTTACAGCAGTGTAACTTCTCAACAACTGATACCAGCGACAATACCTCGTGTACCAATCCAGATTATAGGACAGGAGTAAGAATAACTTGCACAAGAGGTATTTAATACAACTCGTATACATGTATACTGATGATACATATATGCTTTCTCTTCAATAGGGCGAACCTGTAATGAGGGAGATGTTAGACTAGCCTCTGAAACCCTCATACCTGATGCAGGATTCGGTCCTGGAGTAAGTGGTTACCTTGAGATATGCGTCGATGGAGAGTATGCAGCTGTTTGTGGTAATAGTAATTTTGCTTCAGTTGATGCGGAGGAGGTTACTGCACTGGCTTGTAGTTCACTGGGCTATGTATCTGATGGTAAGCAATGCACGCACGCAGAGTTTGTGTCATTTTCCAGGCAACTTAGCTGTAATCAATGGTTGTAGACAGCGATATGAGCATTGATTGTATTATATTATAATTATTATTGGCGAATTATTTGTTTTCATACAATTGGTCCCCTGGAATATAGTAATGTATAGCCTATTCCTGCCAATTTACTGCAAGTAGTCACTCTATGTATGTATATATAACGTGCTTATTGCATGGAATTTTCCTTGTATACTGTCCAGTCAGCCTTCACTGTATGATATATCTGCTCTTTTTTTTTTTGAATTAGCTCTATCGTTTGTGGATAGTGTTCCAAGATTCTTTGCTAATATTGATGTTATTGATGACATCGATTGTCCTGAAGATGCTGAAAGCCTCACCTCGTGTTCCATAATGACTAATAACACAGGAGCATGCTCAGGCCATACATTCGACGCCTTCATACAGTGTTACAACAGTGAGTCCTACACAAATAGTACAGTACATGTATATACTGATACAGTGGAGCATATCTCACTTATACACATCATTATGCATATAACCAACCTCAACCACTTTATTATATCCAAAATGCGACAATACTGTAAAAGACACGCTTGAAACTAATGTGCAGGTTAATAATGGGTCCCAAATATGACTATAATATTTAATTGGTTGCCTCTGCATTAATAATGTGAGAAAGAATTCATTCAAAAAAAAGCTTTTTTTATTTTATTGTAACCTTTACAGGCTCTACTCCAGTTATCCCAGAGTGTTTCATTAATGGCCAAGTCAGAATAGCTGAAAATACGACAACGAACAATTCTGGTTTAGAAACAATCAGTGGTGAGCTGCAGATATGCTCCGATCTAGAGTACCATCCAGTATGTGGTAACGATGATGCTGAATTCGATACTGATGTAGACCGTCTGGTACAAGTAGCTTGTGAATCAATTGGATACACTGGTATATATAATGTTTAGAATATACTATACATACTCATTACTCTCTCCTATATATAGATGGATCCTATATGGTCAACTATTACGGCTCATCACCTATTATTGACTATGTTACCTGCGATGAGCCTCTGCTCTACTTACAACAATGCAACTTCTCAACAACTGATACCAACGATAATACCTCGTGTACCAATCCAGACTATAGGACTGGAGTAAGGATCACTTGCACAAGAGGTATATACAACATACTTGTTAATATAATTCGTATATACTGATGCGTATGTGCTTTCTCTCTAATAGGGGGAACCTGTAACGATGGAGATGTTAGACTAGCCCTTGAAAGCCCCGTACCTGATCAAGGATTTGGTCCTGGAGTGAGTGGCTACCTTGAGATATGCGTCGATGGAGAGTATGCAGCTGTTTGTGTAAGTGATGACTTTGCTTCGGTAAACACTGAGGAGATTGGAACACTAGCTTGTAGTGCACTGGATTATGAACCATCAAATAGTAAGCAAAATTATAAAGCTGAGAGAAATTTCCAACCTATAGTTGTAGCTATATAGCTAGAGAATTGCTAGTGTATTAATACATGACATCTCTGGAATACAAGTATAGGGTCTATTCCAGGCACTAATAGGAGTCCATATAATCTATTGCTATGGACTCTTGGTTTCACTGTCTACAATACTATTGCATGGAAGTCGCATAATGCCCAACATTTTACAGTGTAACATATTACATTATAATGCATTTTTTTTTCATCTTAGCTATATCGTTTGTGATTGGTATTCCAAGATTCTTTGCTAATATTGATGTTATCGATGACATCGATTGTCCTGAAGATGCTGAAAGCCTCACTTCATGTTCCATAATGACTAATAACACAGGAACATGCTCGGGTCATACATTCGATGCCTTCATACAGTGTTACAACAGTGAGTTTACTAATACAGTATATACTGATACAATGGAACCCCACCACTTATACACTATACCCATATAACCAGCCTCAAATACAGTCACTTGTTACATCCGATACGTGATTACAATTCTGCACAAAACTATCCCTGAGAGGACATCTGAATTAAGCCAGTATGGGTTGGTGGGGCCCAATCAATGTCGACTGTCCATAGTTTAGACGTTCAATTGTAGTTTGTGTAGAAGGCAAAAAATGTCATTAAACTTTACATGTCTTTAATCACATTCAGCTTCAGCTGCGGCTATCTGTATGGACGGTGACATCAGCATAGTAGAGGAATATGAATACAGTTACTACGGCAACTCTGATTTCCCACTGATAACTGGTTACCCAGTCGTCTGCAGAGACAATGAATTTGTTCCGATATGCAACACCAGCGACCTCAGCTTGGATGAGGCTAGAGTAACCTGTGCATACTCTACCAACTTTACTTGTAAGCTCCGCCCAATCATTTTTAACTGTCATAGTTAATTGTTACTATTTTCAGTTGGTTTCTTTGGCTCTACTGATAGCTACTCTCCGCCCCCTCTCGAGTACGAAGGAGACTTTGCCGTGGTTAATGCGTCATGTGACCTTACAGACGGTACTTGTGATTTTGGCTACAGCGATGAAACGTGTGCTAGTTACACTCCCATCACATGCGGAATAGGTATGTATGAATATTAATTATATACGTGGGCAGTAATAATTAATTAATCTTAGATGAATATTTAATGAGCAAATACATGGTAGCATGAATAAAATTTTGGACTTGTCTTTTGTTTAGAATACAAGAAATTTTACAAAATAATATAATTTTGTTTCTTGTTTAGTTTGCTATGAAAATGAAACCCGTTTGTTTAACCAAAGAAGATACTACACCGAGGAAGGCTTTGTAAGGGTATCTGGAATACCTCAGGTGTGTTCGGATGGAGGATGGGTTACAGCATGTAACGATGGTACTAATGATCCGGACCTACCAACAGCTATATGTCAACAAGATATAGGATACAGATGTACGTAAGCTGTACCAGTACACAGCTACATAATAATGAATACCTCTCTTTATTTTTTCATTTTTCAAGATGGCCGCCTACTTCCATCTGATGAAGCCCAACTGTTTGGCCCCAACCCTCAGGGTACCATCTATGTGAACGATATAGTCTGTCCGGATTACATTGAGAATTACGTTGAAGACTGTATTGAGAATGTGACAGACTGTTACTATGGTCAGATATACGCCATTGAATGCTCCAACAGGCAAGGTACGTTTCGTTGCTGTATATAGGACATTGAACAATTTTCTAATATAATTTTTTTTTATTTCTAGTCTGTCACGATGGAGATATACAATTAGCTGACTCCCAGTCACTAATCATTAGCGATACGGATATGGAATATACCAGTGGATACCCTGTTATATGTGTAGATGATGAGCTAGTCCCCCTGTGTAACAGTGCTGAACTAGGACTATTGGAGCTGACTTCAATATGTAGCACAGCAGTGAATTTGACTTGTATGCTAATACACATAGTTTTGTTATACTGAATATTTGTTATAATAATTTATTCACATCATCAGATGGTTTCCCTGGTATTGCTGATGACATCACTCTGCCACCATTCTCTGATGTCAATGCTACTAGAATAGCTACGTACCTAGAGTGTGATTTGGAGAACCCTTGTTACGCTAACACAACAGCCACAATGGATGGATGTGCTAATAACGGAGGATATGCTACAGTCACTTGTGCTAGAGGTTGACCTATATATATATTGGTATACTGTACTGTATTATTGTTCAATGCTACTATATCTGCAGTGTGTGAAGATGATGATCGAAGAATTTACAATAATCGGACTTATCGTAATGAAGATGGACTAGAAAGACTGGTTGGTATACCGCAGACTTGTAGTGATGGAGGATGGGTCTCCATTTGTAATGATGGAACGAACAGTGATGACCTGCCAGATCTCATTTGTCAGGATGCTGGTTACAGAGGTATTGAATTCTATGAACGTACATTATTATACTAAAAGGTCTGTTTATTTTCAGGTGGATCTCTCCTCTCCCCTAATCGTACACTGTATGGTGTTAGTGGACCAGGAACCTTTTATATAAATGACTTATCTTGCTACAATAACTCGTTTGATGATTGTATCTATAACGTCACCTATACTGATGAATGTCTATCGGGAGATTATGATTACGTTGTTGAGTGCTATAATTATCAAGGTATCTGTAATCCTATAGTAATTGATACTGTCTGTCAATTCCTGTTATATATTCAATAGTCTGTGCTCCTGGAGATATCCGACTATCCGATACTGTTGACTATACTAGTGTTGAAGGATTCTACTATACTTCAGGATACCCTGAGCTGTGTGTGGATGATGAATATATACCACTCTGTAACAGTGCAATGCCTGGACCACTGGAACTGTTCTCTATCTGTTATGCCTCTGAAAATTTGACATGTATGGTTGAAAAAAACATGTTTTGGTGTAATTGTTCATATTTTTATAACTATTAGATGGTTTCCGTGATACTCCTGATTTCCTAAGTGTACAGCCATATTCTAATAGTGAATCCTCTTACGTTGTGACTAGTTTATCTTGTATATCTGATTGTGTTAATGAAACCAGTTCTACATGCCCGATGAATGGAAGCTATTCAGTGATTACCTGTGCACATGGTGAGTTGAATACATTGGTATATACTGTATTTACTGTACATTTATATATCATATAGTTTGTGAAGATGGAGAAAACAGACTGTACAATGAAAGAAACTATACTACTCCTGATGGTTTATTGAGAGTTATTGGTATACCACAGACTTGTAGTGATGGAGGGTGGGAACCTATTTGTAATGACGAAACGAACAGTGATGACCTGCCAGATCTCATTTGTCAGGATGCTGGTTACAGAGGTATTGAATTCTATGAACGTACATTATTATACTAAAAGGTCTGTTTATTTTCAGGTGGAACTCTCCTCTCCCCTAATCGTATACTGTATGGTGCTAGTAGACCAGGATCTTTTTATCTCAGCAATGTTACATGTTTTGGTTCAGTGGATGATTGTATCTACAGTTACTCCTTCACTGATGAATGTTTATCGGGAGATTACGATTATGTTGTTGAGTGCTATGGCATATTAAGTACGTGTATTGGTTTTATATTATTTCCACTGTAATATTATCATGACTATACCATGTAGCATCTCCTGTTATAACACAGTCTCCCGAATCATTGACTCTATTACAGTCCGCTAATGCTAATTTCACGTGTCAGTTTACCGGAGACCCCGCCCCTCAGGTACAATGGACGTACATCCCTCCTTCACCCCAAATACCACCCATGCCACTCACTACGAATGATCCGTATGCAATATCCACTGATACCTCTGACGGTGATACTGTTACCTCTACTCTAACTGTGTCTGGTGTAATGGTCACCAATGCTGGGGCATACATGTGTCGGGGCAGTAACGGAGCTCGTACTAGACCATATGGACAAGCAAATCTAACTGTTATCGGTAAATGAGTTGTATGCATATACATGTACATGTACACCTGCATGTACATGTAATTCATCATTGTACAGGCTACCTAGTCAAATCGATCATGTAATCCACCATTTTAATGCATCGTGTGTTATTTCCCCGTGTATTATAGCAATCCCCACAGTGCAGTTAAGAAACAATGGATCCTCCAACAATGTCGTGGAAGGGGACGCTATAACATTAATTTGTACCGAATCTGGTGCATTCCCGTATCTACCGATAATCTGGAACAGGGGAACATCTTTAGTAACCTCGTCTCCTCGAGTGAACATCACCTCTACCATGTCTCAGAATCCTCAAACACTGTTATTCACAGTCGAGAGCGTGCTAAGGATACCTTCAGCCGGAGTGGCAGACAATGGGTCCTATACATGCAGAACAACGCCAGTCCCACTGCATAATCAGTTTGTCCAGTCTCTACCTTTATCTCTCAATGTAGCTGGTGAGTTTATGATAAAAGTACCCACGTTAGTAGTTTGTATTAATTGTCTGTGGTGTGTATGTATGTTATACTATACTCCGTAATGAGTGTGTTATCTTTATGTATGTTATATAGTCCGTAATGAGTGTGTTATCGAAGCGCCTGCCAACCAGGACTCACCTTGTGTCAATGGATACTGTATTGATGGTGCTAACACCTACTTCTGTCGATGTTTCGATGGCTTCACTGGTACCAACTGTGATCAAGCAGGTATGATATTCATACAATACTATTATAATTATTATAGGTCCACAATGATTCCACCTGTATGACGATTCATAACTATTTATAACAATCATAGTGTCCACAAGGAGTCCACCTGTATTCGTGACCCAACCCGCTGATACTAAAGTACTGTTGTTCAACACAGCAACACTTGCCTGTATAGTAACTGGTGAACCACAGCCCACCATTACGTGGTTTAAGGATGATGCAATTCAACCGGATGAAGTGGCTCCTTATTTGGTAATTGAATCTGTGGACGTGGGAGATAGAGGTGTTTATTCTTGCAGAGCTAGTAACACCGAGGGAACCATCGATTCAAGAGATGCGCTGCTAAGTATTCAAAGTTGGTTCGATATAAACTATACATCAGAATAGTAATAATGATTGTATGTTTGTATGTATGTGCATTTGTGTACAGATGTGGCCCAATATGAGACATTTTTGACCGTGGTTGATAATTCGACTCGTAGAAAACGCCAGCAAAACAACATTCTCAATAACTTACCTGCAGTTGTTGAAGTAATTTAGTATTAATGCGATATATTAAAGCTTTGTTAAAATGTTTTATTTTTTTGTAATTTTTTAGGCCAGAGAGCTGGCAGTTGGTAGACAAATCACCCCTGAAGCAACTATTGTGGCTCTCGATGCCTACCCAGCTAGCGGGTAAGTACACAATAACCTGTATTGTTTCGTTGATAGTGAAGAAAAAATTGATTAATTTCCTTAGAGGAAGGATTCAGATCATCTTAACAGTTGAGACAGCAGTAAACGATGATGGTCGACCAAATACTAACGGAGTGACAAGTGGACTAACCACACTCACCAATGACATAGCTGAAGCAATGCCAACTCTAATGTTCTCCCCTATAATGAGATTTGGTAACTTATTTATAGCATTGGGATGCAGTTCTCTGAGCTACATGTTTCTTACATGTAGATGGATGCTTGCCTGAATCTACTCCATTGTTTGGAAATGTTGAACTGGACTGGCCAGAAATAAGTGCTGGGCAGAATGCTTCAATACCCTGCCCATGTGGAAACATAGTGAGTATACAAGTATATTAACTGTGTGTATATTTATGTACAGTTTATTGCATGTTTTATAATATTTACATGTATATACTTTGTCTTCTTCCATAGACTGATACCACTGGTCTGGCTGCTAGTAGAATGTGTCAAGGTGACTTCATAACCATCAGTCAATGGCTGGAACCTTACACCAAACAGTGTCGTTATGATCCACTGACTGAGCGAATCTGCAATGCATCAGCTGTAAGTATACATAAACCTTGTGTGGCCTTAACAATACGTAATTCGCTTCTCATTGTCAATAGAACGATACCCCAGAGCAAAGTGCTCAAGTTCTGGTGAGTGTAGCCAGTGAAGCTGATATGTTCACGAGTGACACATTTGGAGTTGCTGCGGCTTTATTAGCTAACCTCGCTGAAAGTGATGACCTTACCTTAAACGTACGTGCCGCCATGAATACCATTAACAATTGACTATTATACAGTATATAGTGTTACTGTGTGTTTGCTTGATTATGTACAGTGTAATAGTAATACTGAGCATGTGCTTAATTATACAGTGTACTTCGTTATTTATTTTTAGACCGCAACATCTCTTCTTGAAGCTGTTAGTGAAATGTCCGATATTGATTCTTCTGTAGTTGAATCGAATGAAAACTCAGCAAATGAGTGAGTTGTAAACAGACCGTTCATTGATTTAGAATATTTTTTACCATTTGCATTTAATTTTAAGATTGAAAGTTGTCTCCATTATTTTTCATTAGAGTATTAGAAGCCCTGGAGTCATTAGCATACAACCTTCCTCTAACCAATGGTGAAGGTAGCATAGTCCAACCCCAAGTTGCCGTTACAGCGCAGGAAGTCGATCCCAGCACATTCCAAGAACAACGATTCAGTGTGTCCACAAATACTGATGGTACGCTAGGTGACAATGCGTTGTCCAGCAGTACTAATGGCCAGCCCACCGCTACTGCTACTGTTCCTGATGACTTGCTTACCGGCGCTGCTAGTAATGCTACCAGGATCGCATTTGGTGTGATGACAGGAGATAACTTCTTTGTACAGAATCCATCCACAACGAACAGACGTACACCAACCAGCGTTATATTGACGTTTGACGTATACGATGGGGAAGGGAGAGTGGAGATTAATGACTTGGAGACGAGTATAGAGTTCTCCTTCGTATCATCAACTACTGTAGAATCTCTATGTACCTTCTGGGACATTAGTATGCTGTTTTAATCTTTACCAGCTGAAATAGTTGAATGTTTTTTTTTTTTCATATTTTTAGCAACATCAACTTGGTCAACTGATGGCTGCGAAACCAACTCTGATGATACCAATAACGTCATCTGTCGCTGTAACCATCTCTCTAGCTTCACTATTGTTGTGAGTTGGAGGGAAAGGGGGGAGGAGGAGGAGGGGCCAAGGATCAAGGAAATCTGAAACTGGGGAAATAATAATTATTCTATTTTTACAGTCACGGGATACTCCAAATGACACAGTGACCACACCCACTCCGGAATCAACAGAGGGCTCAAGAGCAGCTGAAGAGGAGTACTATGCCGAGCCTATCATCATAGTTGGAGCTGTAATAGCATCCATTATCATTGCTATAGCTGCCATTAGCCATTTACTGTCTTCGTAAGTTAAATACAGCAATCTCTAATTGAGGGTTCCTGTAATATTTCCTCCACAGGAACCAGCGCTACTCTCGAGAGGGGAAAATCATCATCTGTTCCCATATATGTTTGATTGTGCTGTATATAACATTGATATTTGCCACCATAGCCTCTTATACCGACAGTTCTGGTTTCTGTGGTACGTTCTCTGGTCTGTTCCACTACATGAGTCTGGTATACGTCATGTGGATATTCACTGAGGGTCTCTTCTATGTTGTAAAACTGAGGCACGGAATTGGAGGAAACTCGTCAACCAGATACTTGTTCAGAATCATGTGCATAGCCAACTTTGGTACGCAATTCATAGCATAGTATTTGAAATAGTTGTTTATTATTTACTATTCTAATTAATTCCCTACACTCAGCTGTACCCCTAGTGATTGTCATAATATCAGCTGGAGCAGGTCATGACTATTACGCCGTTGAAAATTCATTGTGAGTTAGCAGTCACTTGAGCAATAGTTCCATTCAATACACCATAAATCCCAATGCGATACATACGTGCATACATAATACCTACCATACTATATATGTAGCAACAGCACGCACATATGTATGTAAATGTATACAGTATAGTGTATTGATAACTACACAGGAGTTAGAGTGCATGTACACGAGTGCTATATATGTAGCAACAGCACGCACATATGTATGTAAATGTATACAGTATAGTGTATTGATAACTACACAGGAGTTAGAGTGCATGTACACGTGTGCTA
>JAYJLX010119638.1:0-19874 GCA_036873525.1 Chalinula nematifera
GTGTAGTAGCCTCAGTTATATTGTGTGGTATTGTAGCTGGTGTGTATAATATATCAGTATATGATTATGATGAGGGTAGGAATCACTCAACATTACCAGCTATACAACTACACTCAATTCATTTAACTCAGCAGAACCTGTCCTATACTACTACACTACGATACTGTGACACTACTACCACTACTGTTAGTAGCATTGTGTCACCAACATCATCAGTATTTGCAATTGCTTCAAAAGAAAGTACTTTGTCTGTGTACTTTAGTACACATGCTGTCATGACAAGTACTCCGTTATCTATTACTCTAGCCAGTTCTTGTGAGTCTGATACATATGTGCAAATACAAAATTAATATTAATGCTCAATCTTATAGTGTTTGTTGCCTCTAGTGATACCAGTAGTCCAGTATATCCACCAGAACAAACAATGAAAGGTTAATGACACAGTATCCTATGAAGTTGAACCTCAAATAAAGGGACCAGCAATGTCCTTGTAGAGCAGTTCAGAGCTTAAAATGTATTGCAATAAACCAATCATTTGGGATCTTTTAGAGTGTCCTTTGTTGAGAGGTACCATCTCTTATCTTAATTGGAGTGCTCACTGTATATTTGAGTTCGTAATGCATGCAGTTAATGCATTATGGATGTATTTGGTTTCTATATATGCAGGCAGCAGTATCTACCCCATTAATATAATAGTGAGTGTTAGTGTGGTTAGCTGTATTGTCATAGTGATCATTATCACTGGTATACTACTAGTACTATTATTGGTTAATAAGAAAAGACTTGAAAGTAAGCTACAATACATGCAGAAAAATGAATACAGGCAAGTTATAATGCATAATACAGGTACTAGTAATGATACTGCACCAGTAGTTGATGATACTGTACCAGTTGTCCCTAACCCCTCCTACCAGGACCCCAGAGATATTATCCTTCAACGTAACAAGAATAACATTACTGTTGACACTAATCCATCATATTCACTAGTTAGAGTGGGTCGTTAATAACATAATGATGAAAAGATATACATGTATTCATAAAGCTATCGGTCAAGTAAATTGCATTTTGTTATAATTCTTCATGTTTATTCAATGGGGTTTGTATAATTTTTAGAACACTGTACCCTCTTTCATAACACGTAACTATTATTATAATAACTTTTAGTTTGAATCGTTTCTTAAATTCAATAAAATACCATTGTTGTTCCATGGTACAAACAGTGAAGGTACATGCAGGCCACATTAATTTGAATTTGCTGTTTCATAACAATGATACCGAAATTCACTCTAGTCTTAAATAATTAGTTTAATTTTCACTGTTGGGATTATAAAACCACTACAAAAATTTCCTAAATAAATATAACTACAGCATGTCATGTATTTTATAGTAATTAATGAATTATTATAAAAATATTGTCAATATACCACCATATGCCATCATAATACTAGTACTACATAATCATTTAGTACAAATAAAAGCCAGATGGCTAAACATGAGCAAAAAATAACAACATTATAAAAGCATATTATAATAATTTCAGTTCCATTAATGGAAACAACTTTCTCGATCTAACAAAATAAGACATACCTTCACCAATTAACTAATTAATACTATCTTCACCGATTAATTAATTAATATTATTGCTATTGTTATTCATGTGTATTGTATGTACAAATATAAATAGTTTTCGCTAACTATCTAATCTTTCTTCATCGTAATCAGGTTTATGAATATATATCCAGATCCACGACTCTTCATCTAGCAATGAGACTAATTTAACTTATTTCTCATTTTACCATAATTATTACAGCACAAAATAATACTAGCTTTTAAGTGTAATTATGCACAGCCTGAAATACATTAGATTTATTATACAGAATCATTAATTTAATAACTCTTGACATACCAATTGAAATCAATCTGTAATCACAATATCCAGACCATATGCAAGTATAATGCTTTAATTTGGAACCAAGTTTGGAATACATCACATGAATACAAAAAACCAAACCCCTTTTCATAAAAAACCCTACAGATCCATGCATGCACCTGCATGTGCTATCATGTTCATCAACTTTAGGATTGCAGCTTGCATTGCAAATCGTATCTTGCATTATGGTCAGTGCATGCCAGGTAGTCTACACTATGCATGTGTGCATAGCTATAGTCTATTGTTGATTTCATTGAGCGGATCCATGTATTTTATTATAATAATAGCATACACTATTTTTAACAATAAACTTAACAAATCAGCAATAACAACAATTATACGTACAAAACTACAATAAAAATGCATGTATAATAATTATCATTCATATAATTAAAAAAAAATTATGTTCGTTTCTTATTTTGACTTTGACAGCTTCCAATTTGAATTATGTTCATCTCTTATTTCACCTTTGGCACGTTCCCTTCTAATTATAACACCAATACCTCCTCCAATACAACCACCAATAAAGGCACCAATCATACCCCCAGCTCGTAGACCAGCAGCTACACCAATTTCAGGTACTGTTGACCCAATATTGATACCAAGCAATACACCCAGTAAACACATTATACCACCCCCAATCAGGGAACCACCGAGAAAACCAGCAACAACTCCCCCTATACGCCTCAGTGTTTTGAATCTTTCTATTGCTGTCATTTCCTTGATCGTTGTTGATCTGGGGGTAAACAAACCTCAGCTCTATCATTATGAGGTGGTTCCTTTAGGTCTCTCTACTATTTCGTGTTCTCCCTCAGGTTTTCTCCTTACACCAGCAGTCCTTGCATCATCATCCTCTACATCACTCATCTTGAGTTAGCACTTAAACTACTGCATGTATTAGTTTACCGGTATATTTTTATAAATATCCACGTAAAAAAAAAGCTGACTTGCTTGACATGATTCTGAAGGAATGTGAGTGGGAGGAAAAACATACATTTTTCCTCCTCTACAATATATACACACTGCAATAGTTATAATGACCTACGGTATATTGAATTACATAATTATACACTACTATCACATAATGTAAAATTAAAAAAAATTTATAACAAAAAAAAAAAAATCTATATATATTTTGGAAGCATGTAATTTCTACAATAAATTTCAAATCAATTACTAGACGACTCAAAAAAAAAGCAGATAAATAAATACAGAATTTAGAATACAAATGAACTTAAAGTTTACTATGACAGCTGAACAGTAGTCTCCTTTGGTCTAATCCCCTCCCTATCGAGGGCCTCTAGTACCGGTAGATATGTATCAGGTGTTAGGGGCCTCAGTACACCTGTACGGCAGATCTCACCTAACAATGGTAACGGTAATTGGTCAAGTTATGCATGTGTTGTACATAAATATTATATACTAACAATATGGGAATATTTCACAAGACAAAATGGAAAAATGGAACAAGTACAACATAACTGATCAATGTTCATGTTGTAGGGATATACTAGCTGACACACAAATACATTATTAAATTTATTATATAAACTACTATATAAGAAGTTGAGGGTGGTATAATATATCTTACCATTTAGTATCATCTTGGATACAATGGCAGCTGGTAATCCCACTAGCCTAGACATGGCAGTGACTCCATTGGGTTGACCATCCATATGGAGGGTTATACTGTGTCTTAACTATAAAGGTATCAAGTATAACATTATATACAGGTAAGGATACACAGTGTCACATTACTATAGTGTACAATGTAGACCAAGCATGAATGGGTGAGTGGGTATATATACATGTACATGTACACTGTATATAGTATAATATTATTGCTACAGTAGAGTAAAATGCTTTATCAGGCAAACACTAAATGACTACTTATATGACAGGTAGTAACATGTACTGAACTTTTGTTACCTATTAAATTAAATGGTAGCTTACAAGCCGGATAACCTACATTAACTATACATACAATAATACTACACGATGTGTGTTCATTTTTAATAACAGTTACTATTAATAGTTGTACACATAGAAATCACTAGCTACAGTATAATGTCCATCAAATCCACTTTAGGAAAGAAAAAAGTTCGATGTATATAAACAGTACAACTCGATAATATACTGTTACCTTTTCATGTGTTGCTGTAGTTATATCAATATTCTAATGTAATATAACGGTATCGTATTCACCACTACCTGCAATAATAGAGGAAAGATAACATAGTATTCAGCTTCCATTACTGAATACCGTATGTGTAATAAATTCCGTGGTACATGTATATTAAATTTTGTTGATTTCGTAGTCATCTTGGACCCACGAAATTAAACGCTATGTTACGTATATGTTATCATTCATATTGTTCAGCAAAATTTTCAAAATAATTGGGTTTACAAGGAAAACACGAAACTTTAATACCACAGAATTTATTACACTTACGGTAATATTTTAATGAATATAAAGTATAGAATAGTACACACTATAGTGTATTATTAGCTATACAGAAATTTAATTGAAAGGACAAAACACTCATCACTACTAAATTATGGAGTGTTTTTAATTGTTATTATATACTTTTACAGTTACTATAACAAACAGATAACCCAAGGATAAACAATGAATCAAGTGAAAACATCAATTAATATAACCATTTGATAGATTATATTGTCAGTTTAATGAAATGACTCACTGTAGACCAGTCATTTTTCTAGATGAGCTGACAATGCTTTCAATGGAGTTCCCTGTAGTTGCACTAGCTCATCAGATAACAGACCTAAACTATACAATACATGAGACGGGCATTAAATAGAATAATTGCGTACAGCTGGACAGTAAACTAGCTCACTCTTCAATTGCCTGGTATTGTTCCTTGTTCCCTCCTAAAGCCTTAAGGACACACGCTGAGATCATTGTTATGTATATCAGTTTGAGATATTATCATTGATACAAGATCTTTCTGAAATACAAAAAAAGAGAAGAAAAAGGAAGGAGTGAAGAGAGCACATCAGGGTATACCATTATCCCCGAGTATACATGTGGGTGGAGGCTTGTATAGCCACGTCCTTTTCCCTCCCTCTAAATGAAATGAGGTATATTAATATAACTGGCACGAATCACACATTTCAATTTATATATGCATGCAAACCACAAGGGTTAAGCACTTTAGTGGTATCAGCAAATTAAGTGGTTCAATATAACACAGTAACACACCCACTAACCCAGGTAATATCAGCAGCATCAGGTTGAAGGCATGGCATCTCATCCGTTCTCAATAATCCCAGTGACAATATACCCCTCATAGTATGGCAATAACCCTGTGTACTGTACGTGGGAGAGGTGGGAAAAATAATGTCATACATAAAACAAATTTTTATGGGAAAGTCATCATTAAGTGCTCCTGAAGATACATGCACACATGTACATGTATCTTCAGGAGCACTTTTTTAATAATGATTGGGCCAATAAACATTTTGTTTTACTGGCTTTCCCATAAAAATTTGTTTTTCATATATGTAGTTCAAAATCTCTAGCCCAGTCAATATTCTCAGGAGGCCAGGAAAACATACAAGTACATTATACAGCTGTAAATATATGTACACAATAACACAATATTATTATACAGCTGTATCTGCTGGCTACCTTCAGAAAGATAGAGAGCAACCTTCTCTACCCAGGTTCTTATACATTTGTGTATACCCATTAACTACGAAGTGTATTACTACAAGCTTTTAGAACTAGATCCTGCACATTATCAAGCAAATACACAAAACAATGAAAGTCTTATTATAAAGTCTATTATGTGCATCATTACAGCTAGGTTAGTATTTCTATTGAATGAATTCATGTCACCTCGTATCTGATGGTTCCTCTGATAACAGTGTGTGCCTCTGCTATACCAAACAGGTCTCTATACATTATGGAGTCCCTACTAAGGTACACCTCTATAGGGGCAGAGTCAATCACACCTTCCATACGTTTGGCAGTCCTCGATCATCAGTGCTCCACCGCCCGAAGGTACCTCAACTACAGTATTATTGGAAAGGTATTTGGCAGGATTAGTGGCCATGCACTAACAGAGCACCGTATGGACTCCAGCTATTAGTAAAAAATAAATGGAACAGAGAGGCTGATATTATAGTATTTATTACTCGCTATAGATGTATAATTGTATGATATATAAGCTACACTGCAAACATGGGAAACTAGCAATATGCCAGTTACATGTATAGTACATTCACTACATTGATTCTATTTAAAGCCCACCACTTGATTCTATTAATTTTGAAGCCTACACACTCTAATTATGGCCAACAGAACAAAAGGTGGTCAAATAGTTCTTCTTAGCTTGCAGCAATTCTATTTATAGCCCACTTATTCTATTTCCAGCCCATTCTACATTATGGCCATACAAGCAGTTAATGGAATTTATATAGTATGCGGTCTCTAATAACGTACTAGCTATAATGTCTCACCTGAACTTGTATCTCAAGGGATTATTGGCGAAGGAATAATGGGGCAAACCCTCACACCATGATTCAAACGAGTTTATCTAAAATAAAAAAATACCATAAATAACAGCAGTTAAAGACTGAGAGTGGGTGGGGATAGTTTAAAACTTGATATATACATAGATATTATAGTACTTCGTAGGGATTGGAAACGGAAGTCGCGCGGAAAATATCCGAGTTGTACTTCCATATTTCTAATTTAACGATAAAAATATCATAAAGCATTGAAGAGTACGTAGAAAAGTAGCAAAATGGAGAGAGAACCCAACTACGAAGAACGCTAGCGTGAAAAGGTTATTGATAATTTTCTTGATAGCTACCTATTTCCACAAAGCGATGTTTGAAGAATGTTTTTAACATAGAAAAGGTTCTGATCGAGACAAGTACGAAACGAAAAAGGTACACAAAAAGAGGGAGTTTTAAGTGTTGATTTTTCTCTAACTATTTGAGCCTGAATGTGTAAACCAACAAACTTGGTATCGATTTCCCATCTCTGAAACAAACTTCATCATTTTATGTAGTCAAAACAAGCAAGCGCTTTATTTGCTTGGAGTTAAGGGTACACAAAGGTTTTTCCAGGCATTACATTTGACTTTGTAGCGAAGTTTTTTCACCCATCTTCGTGAAAACACCGATTTTGCATTTTTGTCACGGGCAAAGCTTCCTCTTTACCTTTAACAAGCTTAAAACCGCTTATCTCACAGTCTGGTTTAGCTATAACCTGAATTATGCTGTTCAGTAGCCATTTTTTAAGGTACAACTAGGTACAACTCGCATATTTGCGTCTCCAGTGCATAGCAACGTATACAACACATGTTAAAAATTAACTGCGCCTCTTCCGTTTCCAATCCCTACGAAGTACTATAATATCTATGATATATATAGCACAACAACATAAAAAGAAACTCCTATGAGATCCAATTCATAATTATATTAATAGGGTATCCCCTTTTAACTCCTAATGAACACTACATAGTATACAATGTAATCCACCCACGTACTCCTTCCTCCCCTTCCTCTTCCCTATTTTGCTTTTACCTTTAACCCTTTTGTTCAATTACACTCCCCCCCCCCCTCCCCCCAGCCCCATCCCCCCTCCCCTCTCCCTACCTCCTTCCTTTCCTTAATTACCTTTCTATTATCATTGTGTGTCTGGTCGATACATTTCATTGACAGCATATGGTGACCAAGTTCACTCTATGGTTGACACAAATTACACAATGACGGGCAATTAATGGGTTTGGTAAAATTTGATTAAGTAAATTAAGTTGGTCTATAATAAAATTTACAAAATCTATATTACATGCACATACAGAACATACATACATGTACATTGTACATGTACAAGAATTGCGCCAAAATAAAAAAAAAAAAAACACCCCCGATTACATTGTACACAAGGCTGGACAGCCTATAAAGAACACCTTTATAATTGAGGGACAATCTATTTATCATGCTCAAGGTTTACAGTATATTTGCATAAAATATAAAATTATACAATTCTTTGTAAAGGCAGTCTCTTTGCAGACAACCTCCTGAGTAATACCTCCAAATTCCCTCCAAAATCACCATCATATAATTAAGTGTATGCATATATTTTACTGACAGAATGACAGACAAATTATAGGCCTGTGTTTACAATAATGATCGATACTAGCTCAACAATGATTTGATATTTGTTTAATAACATAGGAATATACTAAAACCAAAATAGCCACACAAGCAACCTGTTACCTCTTTATTCGCTGACATACACCATGTAGTCATATGAATGTCATTATGTAGTATAACAGTACCACATTCATTACTACCTACATGTATAAATAGTAATGAGAAACATTAACTATTGCAGGGTAATGTTGGGGGTTGTACTATAAGCATATTTATAGCCATTTTTGCTTTCGACCTTGCATTCCTTATATCCAGGCTTAATGATGACAACACAAATAACATCTATACTATTTTACCGTGTACATTATAGCACTCAAATAACTAATGAACTTAACAATGATTTGATACACAATCTCTTTACCTCCTGAGTTGAGGTGGATTCACGATATGCCTAATTACATGTACCGTATTTCCTTGAATACCCGCGGGTACTAAAAATTTCAGCTTAATTTTTGCCCTAGGATTTTTTGACTTTGAAGAAAAAAAAAAAAAAGTCCACTCGAGGATTTGCACTCGGATTTTTTGCTTCGCAGGCAGGAGCTCTACCTCTAGATCACTTAATCACTATACTATGGGCTGTAGTAGACAACATAGAGTTTTGATGCGGGCACTATTCAAAGGGCGGGTAATAATCAAGGAAATATGGTATGTATATTAAGCATAAGTCATGGGCAATACCTAAAATTAACAATCGATTCCGATTATGAATACTTCAATGAAATTGAATGCTGATTCCATTGATAAAAAGGATTATACTGTGTCTTAATTATAAGGAACATATAGTATGTAAACAAAAATAGAAAAATTCTGAAACTGTCACAACATTTGTGGGGCCCCTCACTGCTTATGTATGTAGTGTTGAAATACTTCAGGTGTACATGTACATGTATATGTGTAGTTACTGACAGAATGAGAGACTAACTACAGACCCATTTATAATAATGATGCTAGTTCCAACCTTTTTATTAATTTGCTAGCTTAATGGTGATTTGACACTCATTTAGAAATATACTAGCTAGGATTCTATTCCAGTGGCAACATAACATCTTGTGAGTAACATATGTATAATAGTACATATATTGCCTTAACATGTTGACAAAACAAAAAAATGAATGAATGAATAAATGAATAAATTGAATGAAAGACTAAAAGCCACACAAACAATTATTATGTTACCTTTATATTCGCTGACATACAGTAGTCATATAAAAGTCATTATGCATGCATACATTACAACTGTATCACATTCATTTCTATCCCTACATGTATATGAATATGTATCAGTAATGAGAAACATCAACTATTACAGGTAATGTTGGGGGTTGCAATAAATGTAGTCATAGCCATTCCTACTTTTGACCTTGCATTCCTTATCCAGGCTTAATGATGACAACATACATTGTAAATAACATCTATAGTGAAACCTCCGAATAATGAAACTTTTGGGACCAATAAATTACTTAATTATTCAGAAGTTTTCTTTTAAGAGAGGTTGCTTAAACATTGTTTCACTGGGAAAGGGACCTCAAAATTTTTTTATTATACAAAGGTTTTTATTAAAGGGAGTTTTCATTATCAGAGGTTCCACTGTATATTACATGTATTTTGCAGTGTTCGCTAGTGAGTATCCCACCTAAGACCAGTTTTTTTTCCCAAGATAGCCTGACGATGCCTTCAATGGAGTTCCCTAGCTGTAGTTGTACTAGCTCATTACTCATTAGATAACAGACTTACACGTACATGTATAACTATATACAATATATGAGATGAGCATTAAATAGAATAACAGTACACGACACTAAATTAGCTCACTCTTCAATTGCCTGGTATTGTTCCTTGTTTCCTCCTATATACTCAAGCACACGCTGAGAGATCCTTCTGAGAGAAAAAGGAGAGGCCCAATAAGGAGAAGGGAAGGAAAGAAGAGTGATAGAATTATGTATTTAATAAAAGTATACATGTACATGTACATAAAGCCTATAGGGTTATTAAATAAAAATGATACGGTAACACACACAACACTCACGCACAAACACTTTTTCCCTAATTCTCTCCAAAAGGTGATTCAGCTAGCCATATATTATTTACCTAACTACCAAGTTATGTTCCCTGACAAGTCCACTAATACTGGAGTCTGACTGCATACATCCACTAGAGTAGCTGTTCTTTTCTTGTTCAAGTAGAGGATCTTCTGGGCCTACTGGAGTTCAATGGATGCTAAAGCACACTACACACCCTCAAGTGAAGAGATGAGATTCCACTAACTAGTATACTATTACTATATACTAGGTGTTTGCTACAGTACTACTTTGTGAATCGAATGCAATATTATAATTATCCATGGCTACAGTTCTATTATACTGAAGTACCGTAAAACTGGAAATATTCGAATCAGGAAACTCTCGAATCAAAAAAAATTAGTATAAAAATATTTTCGTAGTCAACCACACCTACGAAATTATTTTAACCTAAAATTTTTAACCCAATGCTTACTCGACTGTATAATAGCAACAAGGAAGACACTTCGAGCAGCAGGGAGGCCCGCTTGCTTACTCTCTTCTTAGAGTAAGAGAGAAAACTTTTGATCGTTTATTGCAGTAATGAAGACAGAAATAAAACGGTTGGTCCTTTAACTAAAAAAATTCAAGTAAAATAATTTCGCAGTTCTTAGTGTTACGAAAATATTTATACTCTAAAAATTTCCAGCTTTACGATATTTAATTTGAATAAGCTCAACTCAATACATCGGGGTCCCCATCATTTGGTTGATCCCCATAGTACCATAGATATTATAGTACTTCGTAGGGATTGGAAACGAAAGTCGCGCGGAAAATATCCGAGTTGTACTTCCGTATTTCTAATTTAACGATAAAAATATCATAAAGCATTGAAGAGTATGTGAAAAAGCAGGAAAATGGAGAGAGAACCTAACTACGAAGAACGCTAGCGTGAAAAGGTTATCGATAATTTTCTTGATAGCTATATACCTATTTCCACAAAGCGATGTTTGAAGAATGTTTTTAACATAGAAAAGGTTCTGATCGAGACGAGTACAGAACGAAAAAGGTATACAAAAAGAGGGATTTTTAAGTGTGATTTTTCTCTAACTATTCAAGCCTAAATGTGTAAACGAACAAATTCGGTATCGATTTCCCATCTCTGAAACAAACTTCATCATTCTGTGTAGTCAAAACAAGCAAGCGCTTTATTTGCTTGGAGTTAAGGGTACACAAAGGTTTTTCTTGGCACTGCATTCGACTTTGTAGCGAAGTTTTTCCCCCCGTTGTTCTTCGTGAAAACTCCGATGTGACATTTTTGTGAAAGGCAAAGCTTCCTCTTTACCTGTAACAAACTTAAAACCGCTTATCTCACAGTCTGGTTTAGCTATAACCTGAATTATACTGTTCTGTAGCCATTTTTTAAGGTACAACTAGGTACAACTCGCATATTTGCGTCTCAAGTGCATAGCAACGTATACAACACATGTTAAAAATTAACCGCGCCTCTTCCGTTTCCAATCCCTACGAAGTACTATAATATCTATGATAGTACCCTATATAATGTACCGGCGCTGGTGGGAAAACACTCCATACATTTTTTCACCCATGCTCATTATAAGCTACTAATAAAAAGAATCAAGACATTGTGCAGCAATCAAAAATGCAGCAATCAAAAATGCAGCAATCAAAATACAGCAATCTAAAATGCAGCAATCAAAAGTATGAGAGGCACAAATACAAAAAAGGTTTTAAATTTTATTAGATAAAAAGTCAAAGGGAAAAAAGGTAGCCAATATCGGCAAGCAGACCAGTATAGCAAATGGTGCCACCCTTGATACGCCTATAGTGTATAGAAGTACAAAACAAATTACATGCAGTACACATGCATATAGCAATTTATTAAAAAAAAAAATTTAATATTTCACCTTGTACGACCTACATGTATACCCATTTTGAATGTTTGCATTCTGAATGCAGTGGCACTAACATGAAATTTTGATTACTTTTAAACTAGCATTAATCTGCAAATCTCTCACATGCATCCCTCACTACTTTGCTATCCTTTACAACATCTAGCTTTTTGGCAAGGAAGAAACAGACTAAACCCAGTGAAAACAACTTGACAATAACACAGGTTAAAAAATACAAAACATGAATGAAGAGAGGTGTACGTGGCACCAAGTAACCATGCTTGGTAGCTAAACTATTGATTTTGCTTAAAACACTGTACAATGAAGCGATTTGAATAGCGGCATTTGTTGCTCTTATGATCTCAGGTTGATAGTGAGGGTTATAGATCTACTGAAGCCTGGATGCAGTTGTGGATCAGTATAAAGATGTATTACTGTTAATGGTGTACATGTAGTTTACTTGTGAAACTGAAATATGCTTGATTGCCAGTAGTTGCACTTTTTATTGTGTATGTTATTTTTTAAAAATTACATATAGCCGCAATGGTATTGTACTTTAGCCCCTTCATTTCAGTATATGAAATAAAAAAAGAAAATTAAGTAAAACATACCACTGGCATTAGGGACTCCATTATTGTCGGATTGGCCAGATCCTATAAATTAAACAAGAATATTATGTTATTTACAACATGAGTAACAAGAAATAACAGTCAAAGAAGTAGAAATCATGAACCCAACAGTAAAAATTTTTGAATCTTGTGGTGCATTAATTTGTTTTGTCAAAATAATTATTTTTGTTTTACGAAAATGGAGCTCTGAATTTTTAGAATACATGTGAATATACAATACTGAATTACAAAGGGTGGGGCCACGTAATACTTAAGCTTGCACCAATCAGCCTATAACTTCTAAATTAGTCTCATTCCAAGCCCCTAGCTCCCTTATTGGCTGAAATGATGAACAAGAAGGGTGTAGTCTTTTGGCTTATAATTATCATAGATATTATAGCAAATGGATTGGAAACTCGGTAAAATTTCCCAAACAAAGTTCACAGTATTAGTTATAATCGTGAAGTTATTAACATAATTACTGTAACATTACTTACCTTCTTGATCAGTAGAATTGCGGGCTATATCGGCATGAACAACTACAGTTAATGAATTAAGAAAGTACAATAAAATTTTTCCTTAGTGAACTACATGTAAATTTGTGCATTCAGAAAATTATAATTTATATTAGAGTAAGCCCATGCATATTGCTTTATTTTCGTTAACTTAAATTTCATTTTTTAAATTTTCAACTACAAAAGTTTCATCAATTACAAATGGTGATAAAAATTTTCTGTTGAATAATTTTTGTCATTTCAGCTGATGACGAAAATACCTATTGCACACAAAAATAAAGCAAATTACAGTAATACAAACTGACTCACTTACTGTTATATTTTAGTAGTTCAAAACTTTCTGAGATATAGTCAAAAAGAACAGTGATATTTGTGGTAGCATCAATCTGTTCTTTAGATACATGAGGGAGGGTGACGTTAATGACATCACCACCCAACTGATAAATGACCAACTGTATCTCATCTAGTACTTCTGAGGAGTTAGATAGTAGTAGTGCATGAATATTATCAGGGTACTCTCCTTGGCAAAGAGAAGATATCTACAAAAAAATTATAAACAAAAATTATTCTCCGCAACATTAATTATAAAATGTGAAAACATAATGTGCTGCTCAGATTGAAATCAAGCAGGAATATTATTATATTTAAACTAACATTTATTGTAATTGTGACTTCATACACATTGCTTCTTGTATCCTCTATGTGATAATATACTGCTTCAATTTTCATTTTTCCACTGTCACAAGGTACTACATAATACACAAGTACATAACTTAAGTCCTGGGTTACAGAATCAGTAGCTGGAAAAGTGTTAATTGCAAAAATTTTGTATTGAAAAAAATCTCATTAATTATGCACGAAATTAAATTTACGGAAGTCTGCGGTTATTTTACTGAGATAGACTCTTAAAATGGCTGAAAGTACTTGCTCAAGTTTGAGTGGAATTGCGGAGTTGTTGTGCCCTAGTGCAATTGATGGTACTCAGTACGCAGGTTTCTAGGACTGTTATCTATGCTGTATCAAATTTCCGTAACGAATTATCTACGGGATTTTGTGTGACTGGCTCGAGAGTGGAATAAACGAGGTGCAAAAAACGAACAATTTTGCTATTGCTCCAAAACTTTACAGCAGATCCCCACAAAAATTTGATTTAAAAATACAGTTCAGAACTCGAGTTATGATCCTGTAAAGTTAGCTATTATTTAAGTCAAGTTGGGCGTGACCTACATGTACATGTACAAGGACTTAAATGCCATGTGTAGGCATACATGTACAGTACACTCTGCTTGCATTGATGACTACAGCATAACCTCTGATAGTGGATACTCCAAGGAAGGGACATACATGTAGTATGATAAACCTCTTAACAAGGACACTTATCTATCAGTGTCCCAAATACATGTAGATTTGTCTTAAAGATTTTGACCTCCAAGGAGAGGACAACCTCTCTATAAAGGACAAAGCATTTCAAGTTATATAGGATCCCAAAAAGTCTTTATTCAGAGGTTCCACTGTACATGTATATGATATAATTGATGTTATCTAAGCCACCACGCAACCAGGTGCCCATAACATGTGTGGGTTGAAAACATTTCCACCCACTCTTATTATTTGTTGTTTAAAAAAACTTGATGTTAAAATTTATGGATGATGTACGTAATAATATGTAAATGCACTTACAGTAAGGTGCAGATCCCTCGCCGTGCTATAGTTATAAACAGAAAAGAAAAAGAAAAAGTGAAAGAAAAAAAAGAAAGAGAACTTTAGGGAACTAAAGGAGACTCAAACTCATTTAGAAAAAAAAAAACAAAAAAAAAACCGGACCAAGCGGGACTCGAACCCCGTACCTCATGAATGCCATGTTAATATTCATAACTTTAATTTGCTAACTAACACACTAACTAGCACAAAAGTGCATATCCCTCGCGCTCTATTAGACAGACTTTCTTGAGCTCAGCTATGACTTACTGGCAAAGACATTAATGCCAACAAAATCATGCATTAGACTAGAAACATTTGCAACTAAGGAAAGGAGTGGCTGATCAATGAGCAAAGAAAGGGTTAAAAAAAAATGCACACGATTCGCGCAAGAAAACAACTGAAGAACAAAGGTGTGATTGACCAAAAATCAATTTCATAGCTGAACCATTGCTTTTGCTCTAAACACTGTAACGAAGCAGTTTGAATAGCAGCATTTGTTACTCTTGCCAGTCTCATCACACTGTGAAAGTTACAGCTCTATGATCACACCAGGAACCAAGGTACAGACTTGTAAAACTGAGAATTCGAACGATCGATACTCGAGCAGGATTTTAAAACATTCTAGAATATTTATTGTGAAGTTACTTATTTTTCTGAGGATTTATATCAAAAGTAATACACAAATGCTCTCAAAAGCTTAACTTATCGAGCCAACAAGCTCAAACACTTTATGCCACTTGCAGCTCGAAAGAGAAGACGGACGGATTCCAGACCAAAACAGCAGCAAAGTAGAGATCACTGGCTAACTGCTTATGAAATTTGAAGCACACCAGCCATCAAACCATTCTGCACTGACAGCTCAAAGTGAACTTTTTGCTAACTCACAAACGAACGAACAAACTCACAAACTGACTAACGTATCCCTCGCTATGGCTTTGCCGGCGCGAGGGATAACTAACACGCCGACTACTGTATCCCTTCCCACTACATGGCTCGGGATAATGACCATGTAAACAATGCAAGCTTAATTGTGCCCAAAATTAAATCCAAATTAAAACAACCTGCACTATATACAATACCTGATTTCAAATATATTCCTGCCACTTCCAATACTTCCCCATCCAATCCATTATATCCTGACACTGTTGTAATGGCCTCAGTACAAGGAGAATCAGTTATATCAGTCAACGATAACTCGTAATAACTGTTAGATGTGAAGTAGTTAGCTGTTGTACCATTACTACCAGTAGCTGATACATTATATCCAGTGATATCAGTACCAGGTAGAGTGAATGGTGGACTCCATGAGATGTTGACAGTAGAAAAATTAATGAAAGAATATGATAAATCAACAACTGAAGATAAAGGTCCTGTACAAATGGAGAAAAAAATAAATTTTACAAAAGACACATAAATAAAAAATTATAGTAATATGTATGCATGGGCTTTTATTCCTTATATTCTTTCCCAAACAAATCCTACAATATGAAACGTCTACAACATTTCAATTTTTTAATTACAAGATGACTGTAGATTTTTGCCATATACATGTATAAAGTTTACCACCCCCTTTTTACACCCCCCCCTCCCCGCCTGTCTCAGGGCCTCTGACTGGTTACAATCCATGCAACGCTACCATATCCTGTCACATAATTGACAAGAGAGAAAGAGGGGTACAAGGTACATGTGTATGTACATATACATTTACAGTGCACATAGACGTAATATCATTGTTACTGTACTATAGTACACATGCATGGATACTGTGTCAAGGGTATGTGTACATGTACATACAGCATATTTTGCAACTATCTTACTTAGGCATATTTCAAGTATTTTTATTGTATGTCAAAGTAACTTTAGATTAATATTATCATGCCCATGACTAGACATGGCAGCACTGGACAACCCTATGTATATCTGTACATGAAATTATATTGTAATGCACTGAACAATCATTACCTTGGATACGTAAATAAGCTGGCTGACTTTCACATTTTAATTGATTGTTTTTGTAATTAATAGCTAAACAGGTGATTTTAGAATTGTTCGACGAGGTCAGTAACCCAGGAGAAGCAACCACTTGTAGCTTTCTTTTTAGAAATGATTCCTCTGAGTCTTGATCAACTTTTTCTGTTGCTAATTGTTTAAAACCGTCAATACCATGAATAGCACCTGTTCCATTCACATAAAATAAAAGTAGGTCTCCGATTCCTGTACACTCAAAAAGTACATCTTCGTTTACAGTGACGTTTCGAGATTCAGGACTACTTATGATTTCTGGTGCTATACAAAAGGAATATAAAAAAAGTATAATACATGTACATGTATAATCAGAATTATTGATAATGAATTACACCTCCCAAGCAAAAAGCAGAACATGAACCCTCCCACTTTAAGGGTATAGGCGATGGTATAACAAATTCTCTATACAGCAAGTCTTAAGGCCTTTTCACACTATCACTTGTAAAGCGCCTTGATGCGCATTGATCGCGTTCACACAAGACCACATGCGACACGAAGCGCTTCGATGCGCATTGAAAACTGATCCACCTCTGGAGGTGGATTGATGCGCAACGAATCGTCATGCAAGCCAAAATGCTTCGTTTTTGCTGCTGTTACGATGGGAGAAGGACCTATAAATGTCTAAAAGTGAAGAAAAGCACCGTATTTACCGTTTGGAATGCCTTTTGACCGTTAAGAAGCACACGCTCGAACGAGGTAAGCCATTTTCTTCGACCTCGAGCACATACACAGTTCTGTTTGACCCACCACAGTTTCTATTTTATCTAAAACTTACGGAATAGCTGTAGCAACTCTCTGAGAACATATTCTGAAAGTTTCAGGTCGCAATTCTTAGTAGTAAACGCTTTTAGAGGCGCACAAAAACAGTATGGCACTCGAAGCCATTTTCTTGGCCCCACCCTTCCAATGTTTAATTATTTTTAATGAATTTCATTAGTGTGAACACAATCAATGCGCATCATCACGCTTGTGTAATCAAAGCGCCTTCAAGCGCTTCAGAAAGTGCTGTAGTGTGAAAGGCCTTAAGGTACATGTACATGGAAAAGTATTTGTGACTGACAAATTTTACATCCACATGTGCCTCGGGGTTGGTCAGTGGTGGCAACCAGCCAAAAAATCACTGAATCAAAGTTCTTAAAAATTTCTATCTTAAAATTTGCTTTGAAATTAAAAAAAAAATTTTAATCATGGATTTCTTAGCCTACCCTAATGATCCTAATCCTAATCATGGATTTCTTAATGTAAAGTGCCTTCAGTGCATGGATTGTACCATGTAGAATACTACACGTACACATACACATTTGCTATTGAACAAGCTACAACAGAACTACTGATATTTCTACATTATACATGTACATGTGCACATACTGAGTTGGGTTCCCTACCATGTTGAATGGAAAAACCACCAGAAAGTGCTACCAATAGTAATAACAGTATTTTGAAATTGACTGCTGGTTTAAAGCTGAAACGAAATAAAAAATTATAAAAGGGCTACTAAAAAGCTAAAAACACTAAAAAAATTATTCATAGTTATATCATGGATACTATAGACGTAAAGTAAACGGGATTGGAAACTCGGAAAATTTCACGGACAGTGTCCGAAGTAATGCGCGTTAATTAGAATAGAGAATTTTTGCTCGTTTTTGTTGCTCAAAGTGCAGTTGCTCTCCTGTTTCACTGGCTTTTTTGTAAGTTTTAAAAATAGATTATAATAAGAAAACTTCACATAAGCATTGCTCACCCTGTTTAACACTTTCTTTGTACTTTTGCATGTACAAATGCAATTCAAGCAATCGTCAGCCGACATTTAATTTGCCAGCTGGTCGGGAAGAAGGGGTTTTCATAGGGTGGTTTTTAGGTATTTTGTAAAGGCGTAGCTGGCTTCATTTTAGTCCATTTCCACAAAGTGAAGTTTTCTTATTAGCTTGATATAGTTTTTATCGTATTCAAATTTTTTCCCTAGCCTGCAGAGGGAGAACAAGACGTAGGACTGTTCTAATGTTTTTTGTTATTTGTTTCGATTTGTTTATCGTTATGAAGGCTTTTCAGAGTTATTATATTTACTATTCCATGCACCTTTACTATAAGTTTAATCTTATACACAGCATAAGTTAGTTTGCAGTTGTGCTTTGCTGCGGGAGGGAGAACAGTTTTTTTATTCTGTCAGGAGGCAGCCATTATGGCAAATATCTGTTGTAACTGTTGTATTATTTTGCTTAAAGCAATTTTAATTCATTATTGGCATTGCTTATGCTTTAAGGTATCTGTACGTTAGTCATTATTTGCATGAATTGCTTGCCCGTGAGTGCAGAGGGAAGAGAAAGGTCTCCTTGTCATGAATTTCAATGGCGAAAATTTCGACCGTGATTACTTCGGACTCTGCCCATTCTGAATTACAAAAATTACATGTATTACGTCAGGTTTCGGTGCTGAGTTTCCAATCCCGTTTACTTTACGTCTATAGTATCCATGGTTATATATACGTACAGTATGTATGTTTACCATAATGCTTTATACTGTTGGGACTAATATTGGCATATGTATGTACATGTACATTGTACATGTACTTATTTGAACAGTTAATAACTTGCAAAACAGTCTATTCCAATACAGCATTATATGATAGCCCGTTTGCAAATTATTTATTGTTCAAAAATTTGCTGTATAAGTAGTACATGTACATGTAAGCAAATATACTCCCGTAAATTTTTGGATATTCTGCAATGTTGGTGCTCCACTGAATAGGTGCTTCTATTGAAAGTTGATCATTTTGGTATATTATTCAATTTATTTTACCATAATGCAATGCAGAATAACATGGAAGATGAATAATGTAAGTGTAACCAAATACATGTAGCTTTTATTTTATTGGTATCAACAAATAAAACAATGAAAGCACTAAAGTGCTGAACCCTTGCGGTTATGCATGTATCTTCATTTCATTCAAAACAAATGTAACTTGACAACACAGCATTTTTCACACTGACCGGCCA
>JAYJLX010119749.1:0-19873 GCA_036873525.1 Chalinula nematifera
GGGGGGGAAGGGTGGGAAGAGGAGATGGTAAAGGTAGAGAGGAGGAAACTGTGGGCTCGGCGTAGGATTGCTAGAAAGCCTACAGTGCCAAAAATAGACCTGTTACATGAAACTGTTGCAATTTGAAAAAAAAAAAAAAAATTGTCTGAATGAGAGCCATACTCTTCCCGTGCATTATTGTGAATCTACTGAACCTTTAGTTTACATTGATTGAAGTACATGTATAGATGTACACTAGAATTTTGTTCCTGTGTCAAATAGTTTTGTTCTGGTGTGAAATAGTTATGCTCTATAATAGTTGTACTATGGTACTGCTATATATGTATGTGTTATGTCTACAGTCTACTACTGCAGATTTGTTTTCTAAATACAATCCTAATATAGTAATATATCGATATATTATGCCAAATATAGATTTAAGCTAAAAATATTTTTCCCTTATAAAGTAAATAGATCTGTCATTCATTATTGTTTGTCCAAGAGTAACACTTATTGTCTTATTTTATCCACATAGGTTTTTATTCATTGCTGTTCCTCAAATATTGGTCCTAGCTTTGAATATTATCCTAGCCATTGCAATAGTGCTACGTGCATTACTCCTCCACTCTCCTCAATGGAATGTGATAATGTACCAGGTCGACAAAGACCACACCCTCGACTTGTCCGATCTGTCTCTACTAACAGTATGGACTTTGCTCTGCATCCTGAGTATGATATCCATTACGCAGATGGGTTGCATCATAGAGGGCATTCCGCACGAACCAATGCCATTATTGGAGAAGGGCAACACAAACTGGCAGAAGCTGATATTGTGCATGGTGATTCACATATTAGTGGTTGGAACATTCCTCTACTTGATTATCATCAACTTGTAAGTATCATGCATCAGTTAACAGTATTTAAATTTTTTTTTCCTGTCCCATTGTATAGCTATGTATATTGGTACTGGAGTATTAAGTTCTATCCAAGTCTGCGTGTATTTCAGCTATTACCAGCTGGCTTCCTTGCCTTCCATGGTCTGATACAACTGAACTTGTTTCGCTACACAAACTACAATATCGAACTGTTCTTTGGAGTCAGTAACTTCATGTTCAACACCGTGATGGTCATTCATCTATCCTCCTTTCTCTACGAAGGGTTTCAGAATAGAGAGATCGAATTGGACAACATGCTGTTAGCATTCACTGTACCCTTTGAATTCAGCCATCGTATGATAGCACTCATCGTATTTGCCGGTTGCCCAGCTGCAGAACTGAAAAGGCGTTACCTTAATGTCGTACAGGCGCTGTTTAGAAAAGCTCCAGAAGCAAATAGAGCCGGAAGTGTACAGCAGGCTGAGTTAGAGTCTTCCAACGTAATCGACAAAGCCATGAGCACATTAGTTGTGACTCTCACAAGATATAAACAGCGCAGCAGTATTGGAGATCCTTACGCAGACGAACAGTTGGTGATAAATGAATATAATCCATTCAAGGAGCCGTCTATTTATCAGGAAGTAGCTAACCACTCATCTGCAGATTATCCTACTGATTGTGTTGTACCCCAACAGGATTAACTTTGCTGCGACACATATGTAATACTGATTGGGTATCCTTATAAAAAGTGAATAATAATGTTTATTTTGATTGCTTGCTTATTATTATTGTTTTTTTTTTGTTTTTATAAATTACTTTTCGTGCCGAATGCCCTTTGTGGGTGATACGACACCCTCCCTGTTTATTGGGTCGGAGAAAGGAGAAACAGGAACACATGAAAATGATATCTGAATTACTGGAACATAAATAGTATACTATAATCAATGCTCAACCTGTACTGCTTCCCTAGTATAACTCTGGATGACAGTGACGTGTGGCCCGAAAACATTCAGACATCATGCAATTAAGCGCAAGACAATGAGGCCTGCTTCTTATGCCATCATAGATACTACAATAAAGATCTATGATGCCATTAAAGAAACTAGGTTGATTAGCCACACCCAAACTATTACGTCTGCATGCACACGTGATGACTAGCACGTGAAGTGTAATAATGACGTAATCTGCAAGCTTATTGAAGACACAGAAGTGCCAGCTAAGGACTTGGCGCGTTTCTTCTTTGGAGTTTTTGGATGATTCTTAGAGATAAAGAGACAAATACTCCATTGATTCCACCTGGATAATATTATGATGCAAGCACTAAAAGGGTGAGTGGTAAAAAAAAAAAATAGACAAGTGAGACGATCGCTTTCACACTTGTGGGTAAATCTCAGAGCAGACTCTCCTACAGCCATTTTAATAAATTATTTGTAAGGCTGTATCTCTTGTATGTAGTCTCGCGTAGCCAAACCCTAGCTACGCGAGACTATATCTCCTGTCCCGGCAAAAGCCTATATATATATACTTTGTAATATAGGATACCAGCAAGAGTTCATAAGTATAGGAGTAGTCTGGGGACCCGCCCCTTCGCAGAGTGGAAGGGTCTGGCAACGTCCATACACAGTACTGCTGCAAAAGGAATTGCAATTAAACTGTTATTTTTATCATTAATATTAAAATTAACTCACGTGTACGTGTAGCAATGCTTTACGTGTAAAGTCAATTAAGACACACCCCAAATTTCTTAATTATAGCGTAGCCAGAATTCAGGCTACGCTGCAGAACTATTGTGTACGCATGTTGCCAGACCCTTCCACTCTGCGAAGGGGCGGGTCCCCAGACTAGTATAGGAGAGTGTCTAACCAGCAATACCTCTGTAGAAACACTGTATACAAAGTAACGTGACTGGAAGTCACGTATTGCCGTATTATTTACCGTAATCCCTTGTTTATGCATCAAAACGAGCGGGGCTTTAATGCATAAACGAGGAGATTACAGTAAATAATACAGCAACACGTGACTTCCGGTCACATTACTTCGTATACAGTGTTTCTACAGAGGTATTGCTGGTTAGACACTCTCCTATACTTATGAACTATTGTAGTATATTACGTATAGTAGGATAGTGGGTTAATTGGGTTAGGGTTTAGGGGTTATAGTGGCTAATTGGTGCTAGCCAAAATCCTATGAATAAATTATAATCAATAATCCAATGAAGATCATTATTTTGCTACATACGTTATACGCCTATGCAAATATTTGGTAGGGCAAGTTTCCATGGCAAAGAGTAGGAAAATAGTGTAAAAACAGTATTAACTCAAAAACGTGATTTTAAAATGCAAGCAGTACGTATAGTGTAAAATTATAATATAGCCATTTATATACCTTAAACTTTGCTAATCTGCTTTAGTTTGGAGAATTTAGCGAAAAGAAATGCTGTCCCTACTCTTTACCATGTAAAGTTGCCCTAAAAAATGGCGGCCCATTTTTCAGAAAATAATTTTTTTTCCTTATTACACCCACATTTTAATTGAATTTTGGTTCGCAGTTTAGCACCAGTTAGCTACTTAGGGGGTCTATAAGCTATACACAAGTAAAGTATTGTTTAACCGGAGAATAAGCCGAAATATGTGAGTCCCGTTTCTGGGATAAGCCTATTTTTAATCATTTTAAAATTCAAGCACATAGACATACACGTAGCATAATAAGCCGGTTAGTTAACTTGTTATTTATTCCACCAAGCCACAGCTGAAGCCTTCTATCAGAGACAAATGACTGAGTGTTGGGGGGGAATCCTAACCCTACCCACTTTAGCAATGGGTGGGTTAGGTCACGCCTGAGTAGGGTCTGGTTTAGTTCAATCTCACATTGTCAGCCCCTCCCACTGCAAAGGTATAGGGCCTGGGGTCTGGTAATTTTCATATGTGACCAGAACTGATTCACTTGTAAAAGTTATGAGTAAATAATTTCTAACCCCCTAATACATACATGTAATATTGATATTTATAGTATTTTGATCATTTTTTTTTAATAATATTTTCAATAGCTTTGCAGTAATTGATGTTATTCCTATGGAAGTCCTGATCGGTCTACTGGGCCTTTTTATTGTTGCCCGGTACCTGGATCAACACCTCGCCTGGGGATCAAGGATGCAATTGAGTGGCACCAGTGTGGGCGGGCCAAATTATTTTTCTCTATTTTTGGTCTACTCAGTATGGTCCTTACTTACAATCATCTCTATTATCCTCATATGGCGAATGTGGTCTGCTTATCGTAGCCTGGAGAAACCTCAAAGGTACCTGTCTTCCATTACGGTGTTTACGATACTAGCAGCCTTGGGTGTGTTAGAGTACGACTGCTATGTCATCAAATCAGTCTACCAAACATGGACAGTAACACTAATCACCTACGCTAGATTGCTTCAGGTGTTTCCAGCTGCCTGTCTCATTCTACACTCGCTCATCCAACTCCACGTACTTGGACTAGAATTCCCAGCGAGGCCAAGCCGTGACCAGGCTCTTGTGGGGTTGATAAGTGTGCTTTTCAATCTGGTTATGCTCATGCACTTTGCAAGCTTTATTTTCCATCTCTTCAAGCTGACAAGCACGTATGAAGAACGTTTTGACCTCTTTTTATTTGGTCTAAGCGAAGTTGCGCACAGGGTTCTTGCCATTTGGAAGTTTGGTCGCTTGTTTCATAGCTACATGTCAATTGCAGAGCCTGTGGTTGAAGTTGACGGGAACATTGTAGAGCCTGTGGTTGAAGTTGGGAACATTCGAGAGCCTGAGGTCGAAGTTGGGAATGGCACTGAACGACATCCAACTGAACTCATTCTAAAAAACAACCATCAAGACAATAAAACAGACTCAGATTACGATTCTTCTATGGAGGCAGATCCTTGTATTGAGGTGAAGTATTTCGCCATAGCAGATACTTATACGGAGATGGTATATTCAAAAATGAAGATAAACTACATCAATGATGACACTAATGAACTAGTTGTTATACAGCAGTATAACTATACAGACTACCCACTCACATATCTTGCTGTACCGCGACAACAAATAATTTACAAAGGCTAATTTGCTTTCTTGTAATGTATATTTTTGTAATGGTATTTCGTATGATTTGTTTTGTATTATATTATACATGGTAGAGATGGTTTGTTATACTGTTTTGTCTTTTATGTTATCATAAATAGTTGTTCTATTTTTTAGCAAGCTTTTGTACAAACATAGTTATTGTCATTTTGTTTGTGTAGAATTTTTTGCTTTTTTATTCAATAATTATTTTTGATAAGTGACTTATAATTGTAAACAGCATAATTGTAGATGGGTTTGACAGTATAAACAGTACTGCTGACAGATTTATGATCACATACAGGAATTTCCTTAGTATTAATTGAATAATTGTCCTTTTGACTTTGCTACGTTTGATTGAGCTTTAATTCACCTGCATGTATAAGTATAATTGTGGTTAAACTATATATAATCCTAATGCTATAACTATATATACCGTCATCCCACCCACTCCTCAATTGTTTAGCGGTATCTTTGTAAACTTAGGTACCTCTACACTAGCAATAAAATCACAGATAAACACAAACAACACCTTTATATTACACTGATATACAGTACAACCTCCAATAGTGGACACTCCGAGAAAGCGGGACATAATAGTATAACAAACCTCCAAATAAAACTAGGACACTTATTCATTTTGACCTAGCTCCGAGAAGATCAACCTCTCTTAGTCTATAAAGGATAAAGCCCTTAATTTATATAAGGTCAATCCCAAAGTGTCCTTGATTTAGAGGTTCCACTGTATAATACGTACAGCATATATATAGCTATGAAGATGTGATACGGGAATACAATGAGGAGGGGTTAATTGAGGGAGATCAGAGGGGACAAGGCTGAGGCTGCAGGTTCAGTGGATATACAGTCAGATGAGCAGAGGATAATTGAGGAGGCTCTTGCTGGTTAAAGGAGGTGGCAAGTATAATGGTACTCCAGTGCTGGTTAACTTCCATATAGGAAGACTATAACTTTATAGAGATGGTTCAATATCAGTTTGAAGTGATGATAATTTTTTTTCTGTATAATACAAAAAGTTGCAGCAAATTGCCATATCTCAGTAGTAGCAAAATCGCGATATTCAATGGGGAGCGTGTAGCATAATAGCTTAAATTGTTTTTTAATTAAACTATAAAAATAACAATAGTAACGCTAATTAATTAATTTGTTCATAATTAAAAAAAAAAACATTATTATACATTAGTTACTATATAGTACATTTTTTCGATTGATACTCTAATCGATGCTCTTCAACCAGCTTTTTCACTGTAGCACAGTATCCAGTTTTATCCAATGCTATGACAAAATCCTCCATTGTTCTTGGTTTCTTCTTACCCCATAGCTTCACTACCCCAAGTTTCTGAACGACAAAGTCACCAGGATTACTTAAAACAATTTCATCACAATTTGACAGGCCCAGACCCAAGTTGACACAAAATGTTCCAAGATCTTTATTCAATGGAATATCACTCAATAACTCGATAAAAAACTGTGACTTATCTACAACATAATAAAAATAAATCTAATTAAAATTCTAAAATATATAATTATGAAATTCTGACCATCACTGTTTTGCTCCAGTTGATTGCTATTGCTTAATTTCCCTGTGTAGCCTACATGTATATACAAACTCATGATCAGTCATGCTTGCATGTGCTGCCAACATAAATGTTCAACTTACCCATCATTATCCAAGCAAGCAGCACTATCAAAACCACTGAGGCTATAAAGCTTCCATAACAAATTCCTTCTATAAAGAAAAGGATTAGTGCAATATAAACAGACGGTATAATGTCTAATTCAAAGTATATAATGTACACATAATATTTTACTCAATAAGGATGGACTCAAAAAGGATGGTCTTTCCAAAAGTCTGTTAATGAATATCTTCTCAGTATCACAGACCACACCCTTAATAGGTACACCATAGTACAGATCCTCCGCTGTTTTGGGATTAGATACAGTGGCTCTTATCAGACAGGAAGAGGGTTCAGGAACACTGTCAGCTTCTCTACCAAACTTGTTGATCTGTTTCTGATGCATCTATAGAATTATAATTATAAACTTATAAACTACTATTATAGACCCCCATGTAGCTGGGTATGAATTTCAGTAACACCATGTGACACTCCATAAATGACTTTTGACACATCAGTGGACATAAAATTCGTTAATTCTAGAATTAATTCATGCACAGTTATTCAGATATACAGTCTAGTATCATGCCGGCCTTAAAAGAAATGGTATACAGCGGCCTTTACAAGCAAAAAAAAAAGCTAAAATATTTTTTCCCACTTTCATCTACAGCAAGTTGTTTTCTAAAACAGCTGACAGAGAAGTAAATGCCCAATTGCAAGAGATCTAACTTATCGCATGCATGTGGACTTACTTTAAGAGGGTACGCATCAGGATAGAGTGTCCATCCATTACATAAAATCTTCTGGTCTGCAGTAATCAACTTTAGTACTCGACTATTACCATTGAAACTGAAAGGAATCAATCGACCAACTTCAGCATTGGGATGTTTCTTCCGTATGTACTGAAATAATTATAAGTAAATTATAATAATTATTATATCTTATAATCTTACACATAAAAAATACCGTTTGCAAAGCATTAAGATTTTTCACGGCCACGAACCACACTGACCATTGATTCACTCTGTTGCCATAACGACTGTAGACCAACTGTACTGAGTATAGTAAGTCAAACTCATCAGAATCAGCATCATCACGAACCACAGCATCTATGAATATCATTATAGATCACTTATAAATACCATTATATTGTTACACTACAGTGCTACACATCACTTCAATTTGCAAAACCTACTAGCATCATTGGTACCCTCTACTCATTATATAACACACATACACATACTGTTTGTAGTGTATACATACCTTCAGGATTGGCAGGGGAAATTATAGCAGGCCCACCTAAAATAAATAAAAAAATTCCAATTACAGTCATTAATAATGAGAGAATAATACCTTGGATGTGTTCATATCTATTCCAAAGCACGTTCCCCAGTTTCCGCAATATTACTGCTGCTGGCATCAATATGACAGCAATAAGACTGAAGTGGTCCAGTGTAATGGAGCCCCATTGACTATCAATACTGAACTCTCCTCCCTCTATTGGGCTAAACTCAAATGGTGGATCACGTTGTCTCATGGGGGCCTTCACAAATGTCAGTTGTTTGAACTGACTCTCACTCTTAAGCACAGCACAGTGTTGTATCTCCAGTTGAACTGGTTTCCTCAACTTGTTTGCTAATGATATGGCGTACACTGCACTAACCAGCTCTGATCCCTGAGGGAACTGGAATTTCCCTCCAATCAATGCTTTAACGGCTACCTCACTACAGCGAGGAGGGGTAGAGGCGGGGTCAGAGCTGACCACACCCACTGGAGGAATAGCTAGACTATCCTCAAGGAAGTGCATCCTTAGACCCCATTCGGACCAATTAAAGGATTGGACACTCCTTCCCTGGATAAGGTACACTGTTTCCCCTCCAACGTGAATGGCATCATTATCAAGACAATCTATGGGAACAGTAGATATAGTAATTAATAAACTATAATAACTATTATTATAATTAATAATTACCATTAACTGTTGTCATATAATTAAACTGCATCGATTGATCCTTGTTCTGTACTTTCATTGGTACAGTACCTTCCTTCATTGGTGAGTATTCCTCTGGGTCAACATCGGTAGCTCCAACTAATAACAAATAAATTATGTGTCTCTCTATTGTGTATACACATATGCATTAGCTAACTTTTTTCTCTTTCTTTAAGTTTCTCTATCTCCATTACCATTCCTTGAGATTTTTTCTGTTCAACTATATAATAATTAATACACTATTTCAATATTAAGTCCGTTGCACCCATATACTACATGTATATGGTGTATAGTTGTACACATGCACACACGCACGCATGCACGCACACACCATATCCATGCACGCACGCATGCACACACGCACGCACACACACACACTATAGACTATATACCTTCCAATAGATTTTTGTAGTGCATTATTTGCTCCTTAAGTTGATCCTTGCATTGTTGGTTCATTGCAGTATCTTCCTTCATTGGTGAGTACTCCTCTGGGTCAACATCGGTAGCTCCAACTAATAGCGAATACATAACAATTGTTATGTCTCTATTATACACATAATTATGCATTAGCTAACTTTTTTCTCTTTCTTTAAGTTTCTCTATTTCCATTACCATTCCTCGAGTTTTTTTCTTTTCCACTATGTTATTATTAATAAACCATTTCAACACTGAATCCATCCACACACTATATGGAGTAGTTGTACACACACTATACATGTGTACCTTCTAATAGATTTTTGTAGTGTATTATTTGCTCAATAAATTGATCCTTATGTTCTTGTTGTTTCATTGGTACAGTATATTCATCACTTTCTGTTGATGATACAGATTCTGAAAATTGGATCGTGAATCTTTTTTCTTCAAAATTATGACAATGTCATTTCCATGTTATATATATACCTGCTTCTAAATCATCTTGTTGCTTCTCATTGATTTCTTCTGTTTTATCCCTGCAAAGATTATTGACTTCCAGTGTCTCCTTTAGTACAGTAGATTCATTACTCTCTGATGGTGAAACTGATTCTATATGAAATAGAGTACAATATCAGCTTAAAAACATATAATTAGTAGCTACTATACTTTCTTCATCAGTACTGCCCTCCCTTGACTCTATAAGAGCACCTAAAACAATTAAAAATCCATTGAAGTTGTTTAATAAAGTGCCTCAATGATTTTAACACTAACTTACTTTGAATCATGTTAACAACCCCAATATACCCCAGTCTATCCAATATTTCAGTCAAGTTGTCCCATGTAACCGGACTACACTCGGATTCAATCCACATATGAATAACATACTCTAGTTTATCATCAACTCCTCTGGACATGTCATGATGCAATATCTCACGATCATTGTATGATACACCTATAACCCAGCACCAATGGTACTCCACCGGGCTGAGTATGGACACAGTAACTGATACACAGCACTAGTGGTTGGGACAACACCAACTATACAGCGAAGAAAAATATTAATAAAAATTTAATTATTATCTGCAATTAATATACAAAAATCACTTATTTTAGGCTGCAGATTGTTGAAAACCGCTCTAGTTTTAACCACTTCAGTTGCTGTATACGATCAAAAGAGGTGTATTAACCTCAAAAAATTCTGACAATATTAAAAGTACTATCTGCACCTGTTTCAATTGGTGGATCAACTCGTATGTGTTTCATGTTGCTGTTGATTCCCTTCAGAGTAATAATAGGCCGTTGCTCAAAGTTAGATGGTTTGCTGTAAGTGTTGATCACCATCTTGCATCCCCCTGGGGTATCGTAGTAGTTTTCAAAGCTATCAGCCTCTACTTGAGTAACCTATAGTGGATTATATATAATTTCTGGATCATTTTAAACTTAATAATAGATTATAATATACTTGTGTCTGACCTCATGTACATCCACAGCTATTTCCCATCCGTTGTCACACTTGAAGCATGTTTGAATGGTTTCAGTGCCGTTTGGTAAAGCAAGCAATTTCGGCTTTTCAGATTTTTCAAATGTAAAAATGAACTCCAGAGCTTCTGTAGGCTGTTGATCGTGTCCATATTTATTCTTAATGTACTGTATAACAATATAGCATAATAATCATCAATGTACTACTATAGACTGACAGATGAGGATCAATAGCATACATGTGTACTAACCTGCTTCAGAGACAACATATTCTTCACTTCATGTTTTATAACAAAGAATTGCATCAACCAGACAGAGGGCATCCTTGGAGACATCAACACATAGAGAACAATTCCCTTGTATCGACCTGATGGTGGACTTGCAAATACTATAATTATCTTATTTTCTCACTACAAATAACGTACATGTTTTATGGGACCCAACTATATTCCATAATGTTGGGTCTGTGGTTTGGCTGTCCTGTACCGGGAGTGCTATTTCTCGTTCTTTGTCATACCTTCCTCCTGGTACCACCACCCATTGACCTGGTGTGGACGGGTCCGATGGTTCACACATGAAACTCAACTTATCCAGCTGTTCAGAATTACTGACATGAAGCGTTTTGATCTTGTTGATTCGGGCTGACGGATCACTGAGGGAAACACTGTAAATTGCAGACAAATTATCAGTAGTTGCTTGGATAGGATCTACATGGATTATATAATGTACGAATTACCATATTTGGGATAATGTAGTAATTGAACCCAATAAAAACTGTTTACACAATATCATAAATTGACCTCAAGCATACAAAGGCAAACTGTAGGATTTTAATACATACTTAAAAAATCTGTCACCTTCAAAAAGCCCTACACGTCGACTGTGTTTTTCAACCTCTAGTTGGCTAGCTTGTTCACAAAGTGGTATAGCCCTTTCCAGCAGGTATTCATTCCTACCCTCTGAAAGACAATCTGATACTAGTTTAGTGTAGTTAGCTGTGTTCTTCATATCTTCCTCATTCAGTACATTAGTTACTATCCAGTTATCATCAGTAGGGGAGAATACTACAGAACATTGATCACATGATTATACAGTAATTATATTAGAAAGTGACTATAATACACAATAATATAGATATAAAGTACAATAGATATGTTCACAATACAGTAATTCATGCTTCCTTCAATACACACTGTGTGTATGTCATTATTACCTAACTCAACAATCATTAATCTGTTTGGACTAGAAATTCCATATCCTCCAAATATAATCAGCCATTTACAGTGATCTGACATACTGTAACAGCTCATGGAATGACAATATCTCTTTGTGATTACCTTAGGTAGAAAAACCTAAACAATGATAAATATGGAAATTTGTATATTACTCTAACAATAATATAATGATACTGAAATCACCTGCTTCCAGTGATTGTTACCATTTGTAATTTCCATTAACCAACAATCAGCTATAGCACTAAAACCATCTCCTCCCAACAATAGCAGATAACGCTTCCTTTCTCCATTACCAGATACATTACTGATTACAACACTGGAATGACCATATCTTCCCTCAGGCCATGGTACATTGGTAGCAAGATGGTCTAGTCTCTGAAAATCCTACATAACAAAAGACAATCATGCTAACAAAAAACAAGGTTAATTTTAAAACACATCATGATATTATAACCCTTTAACAATCCTTGACGATTGTTGGGTATTGTTAAGAAGCCTAAATATAAAGCTTTCAAGGGGTGATAAAAGCTGTTTTGTTTTCTCAAATGTGTTGGGGTATCTCTGGTTTTCAGGACTACAGGAGATATAGAATCTGAGGTGTGGTAAGGGCATGGCTTATAAAAGTATGAAGGGTAAGGGTATAGGTTTGAAGATGTGCCCATTTTGGGCATTGAGGATGCGACATATCTGTTAAGCATGACACGTACTATTATGCATAATCGAAAAGGGACAAAATAATTTGGCCACCAAAGGGTTAATTGATACAGTATTAATAACTCATGAATAATTAATAAGATAGTCACAACTTAAACACACTCAATAAATCAAACAGAATTAGACTGTCAAACACGAGACACTAAACTTACAACTGTGCTATTGGTATATGAGACTATGAAGACATCGTTGGAATAATATTTTTTATTGCATTCATTGATACACAATCCTCCGAATATAATGGCTCTGTTACCAGGAAGAGTATTGATGGAGAAATCAAATGATGGAGGAAACACACTACCAGTTCTCATTGGAATTATCCATTTACCTGAGAAAGGAACATAATTATAGTGTTTAGCAAGTCATTAGCGTAATAATTGTCTTGTAGAAACCACAAAAAAATTATTAATAATTTTATATTACCGTAATTCAGGAAATTTTCGTTATGGTTTTATTTCCATAATCTTCAAATTTACGGAAATTAAAGTTATGAACTTAGTTTAGCTAGTGTATGAATTAATTTAAAAATTTTACAATTTACGGAAATATATTATTTAACTAATAAATAAAATTCCATTTTTGGAATGGAAAAGAAATTTTGGAATGCTCCCGAATTATGGTACACTTTACGCAAATCACCAGCTACGAGTGTTATATACCTGGTGTAGTTGATACACACATGATGTGTACCTCATTAGTGTAACAATGTGATGGGTTGTCAGAGTCACGACTGTATTGGGCATGTGATGGTGAATTAGATGGCAATGGGCCACACCCACCAATAACCAGGAGATGGTTTTCACCATTAATACGGAACGGAATCATTTTGCATCCATATTTTTCCATTGGTCCATTATTACAGACGATCTGGTTCCATGTTTTGCTTGTAGTGTTCAGTACAAATAGGTCGTTATGGTAGCAATCATCTTCACGCCGCCCGCCAAAGTAATAGATATCATTACCAACACAACAGCTACCGTAACCTATTGCTCCATTAGGTGGAGTACCAGTTGTTGGTTTCTTCACAACGCTTGCGTTTAGAATATTGAACACATCAACTGATAACAATTGCCTTTTCTCAGGACTATCATGAACATGACTAGATCTATTTCCACCCCAAATATAAACATCATCTCCAACAAGAATAGAAGTATGCTCACGGAAATATTCATCTTCAAAAGAATAAAACAGAATTATAGCTAGTAAAGATATCAAATAGTCTAGACTAGTAAAGAAAAAAGTTTTATCATACCCATTATCATGTTATGCATGAATCACAGTTAGACCGACATCGGACAAACAACCATTTTTTTTTCCCCCATAGATTACCCACCCATTTTCCATAATAAATTTAATATTCCCCGCCCATCGTTGTGTGTCCAGCGCCAGATCGATTGTTCGATTCTACTGTCTCTTCTTCTTCGTCTTCTCTAATACACTCTTTCAAGCTTATCTAGAGCTTCAAGTTCAAGCTTGAACAGACGTTTCTGTGTGGTTTTTGATATGCAACTATACTTAAATCACATTAAGAAGATAAGTAGTCAATTGATAGGACCTTCGCCTGATTGATACTGATACGAATGAGGTAAGTCAGGGAAGGGAAGGTCAATATAGTAGCTATGTGTATGCATAATAGGCCTGTTACCTGAAAGTAACATTATTTGTGTAACCTGGTCTGAAAAATTGTTATTTTTATCACGGTATAAACTGAGATGAAGCAGCTTTTGTCAATGAATAGTGTCTGAATGAAAGCTAGTACTTCGCTTGCCAATGGAAAAATTCTGTAGCATTGTCCTATTTATAGTAGCATTCCTATTATATATAGAAGCATTCCTAATAAGTGGTAACTTTAGTGACAAAAGAATTAGTGTACAACTATTAATTATTTTTAATTAAGTGGGTGTGGTCACATTGATTTGATCATTCAATCATAGATAATAGAGTAATAGTAATTGGAAACTGTGTGGGCGTAATTTTCTTATACATGGGAATCCCTATTCACGTACGAGTTGTTACTTTTGACGTCATCATCCCTAGCAACGAAGAAAAAAATGGACGAAAGATTATTTTTTGGTGCCTCGTAATTCGGAGAAGATGGATTGAACAGTTTTATTATTCAGTTGAAACGAAAGAGCTATCGACTGGTGCAAAGCTAGGTTTACTGCGTAACGAAGATGCTGAGTTTAGTGTAAGAATGTGCGTCACACACATTACCGTTGCCGAGTTATTAATGTTTTGTACCTCTAGCCCAAAAACTACGGAAGTTAAGCTGGTTTCTTTGCTTTGCCCCTAAAAAGGACTCAATGCTACAACTGAATAGCTATATCTAAAAGCTCTACTGTTTCTCTTTTCCAAACACGGCGACATTTTCTTCTCCGTAACCACCCTGCTTAGTGTACCTCTCCTCGCTTGAAACAGAAGATTAGGACAATTTTGAAGTTTCGATATGCATGCCAGAGCTTCCTTTCACCTGAATAGCTACTGCATGGTAGCAGCGAGCTTCTGTATTTTCAACATGAAACGTTCGTAAAAGGACTCTCTACAGAGACTGACAAAATAGCCTGCCATTACAAAGTAAAATTTCTTTTTATTAGAATTAGAATGTTTACGGTAACAACTTAATTTATCTTACTGCCCACGCAGTTACCAATCCCTATTATTATACTCTATTATATATGATTCAAGCTTTAAAAATTCATTATGTAGTGGGTGTGGTCTGGAATAATTCATATTTACTTGTTATATCAATCCATAGGCAATCCATTCAAATCTTCATCATACTGCTGAACGTCATCCTTGCCGATGCCATCTTAGTGCGTGCTGTACTTCTTCGTTATCCACAATGGGATGTGCAACTGTACCAAATTGATCAAGATCACAACATCAAACTATCAGATCTGTCTGTACTGGTAGTATGGACCTTACTGAGTTTCCTGAGTATGATATCCATCACTCAGATGAGTCATATCATAGAGAGGAACCCTCATGAGCAAAGGCCAGGTGGGATCAGACGTAGGAAGCTAGTATGGTTGCCAATACTTGTGATGGGAACATCCATGTACTTCCTTGTTATTAACTGGTAAGTAAATAAAATCAATGTACTTGTATACTAGTTATCCCTATAATTATACCAGTGCTTGATCAATAGTTGTTATATAAGTATATTTTATGATTTTACGAGTTGCTCTATCTTCTCATATCTTTTATTATTATTATAGGTATGTGTATAACTATTGGACCATCACATTTGATTCGAATCTACAACTTTTCCAACTAGTTCCAGCTGCTTTCCTTGCTGCTCAAGGCCTAAGGCAACTCTACTTCGTCCGATATCGAACCTACGATATGCAAACATTCTTCAGCGTTTATAATATAATCTTCAATGTCGTGATGCTGGTCCATTTGTCTTCCTTCTTTTATGTTGATGGTTTCGAAAGTAACAAGATTGGATTGGACGTTTTGCTGTTGATTGTTTCATCGTCGTTTGAAGTCAGCCATCGAATCATAGCACTCATTGTCTTTTCTGGTTGTTTAAATAGAAACCATTATCTACGGGCTTTATTTAGAATAGCTCTACCAAGACGTGGACAAGAAACTGATAGATTCAGTAGCTGCACACGAGAAACAAACAAAACCACTACATCTTTAGTAATCACTCCCAACTCTAGATGCGATGATTCTTACACTGAACATGGCCAAGTGTTGCTGGAAGCTAATAGTTACGTACAAAAGTCAAATGACACATCGGCAGTACCCATGAAGGCATTATTAATTACTCCTGGCTTTAGATGCGAGTCATTGACAAATTTTACACCAACAGGAGCAGGTACTTTCACCTACAGGTGCAGCTAGCGAGCTATACCCGAATAGCAATGAAGTCCATAACTTGGGATAGTTGTACTGTCTTATAGCTTAAGGATATTATGGTAGTTAATTTTTTTCCTATTGTTTTGTATTAATTATAATCATAGTTTTTTTTTCTAATTTTTTATAGCAATCTTTTGTAGAAACATTTTATTTATAATAGAATTTTTATTGTATTCTTTATACAACTATTATTTTTGATAAATAACTTTTAAATATACTATATAAACATGTTATTGGCTTGATATACAGTATAAACAGTATAATTATAACTGACAGATTGATTATCAGTCTATTGATCACTGGCTTTTTTCCTTAAAACTACTTGAATCGTCCTCAACTTTGCTATGTTTCCTTGAGCTTTCACCTGCACGATAATTAATTATGGTTAAACTCGAAAATCCTAATGCTATATATTTCTATACCTTCATCCCATAAAGCACTCCTCACGAATCGTTTAGCGGCATCTTTGTTAACCTTGGGCACTTCTACAACAGCAATAAAATCACAGATCAACACAAACAAACAAATATGAGGGATTGCAATAGGTGTGGCTATAACGTGACAGGTGATGAATATCATTAATGTGCGGCCATTTTAAGTGGCAAGAATGTACAGAGTGAGTAGGCAAGAAAACGATGTTTTTAAATTTATGTTCATTATAAAACTGGATTCACAAAATAAAAAGTAAGTTCATACTTGTAGTGAAATTCTATTTATACTGTGATTTAATTGGTATTTGCTTGCTCACTTGTTTTGGAGAAACTTTGAAAAAACATGGCTTTTGCCTACTCACTCTGTACGTTCTCGCCACTCAAGACGGCGGCACGTTAATGATATTCATCACCCGTTAATGATATTCATAACCCAATCGCAATCCCTCTATAGGCTAGGAGCCCCCTACCCCCTTTCAAATATAGGAGGTATATAGGGGAACCTTGTGTAAATAAGACACTCTAAAACAATTGACACCTCTGTAATGAGGACACTGTCTGAGTTTCCTAAAGTATACTTTGCAATACCAAACTATTTCTGAAATGAGGACACCTCTACAATCAGGACTTTTTATGTTGGCTCAATGCTATCCGTAACGGAGAGGCTCCTCGAATGGATATAATAATGGCCAGATCAACTCAAGGTTGTAACTTTTACAGTTTTATAGGGGGGTTTAATGGGATTTTTATTCAAATAAGCTGTTACCATGGTGATCACTTGCTATTACAATTTTTGCAACACTAAAACCTAGAAACAGCACTCAAAAGCTAACAGGCAGAGCTTAACCATTGCTAAGTATAGGGCTGTGATTGTGAACATCATTAAGCATTATATCATGAATATTAGCATTAACCATAAAAGGTTATGTTGACGTTAAATATAATCTATATCCCTACCTACTGTATATAAATTATAGAAACACAAAGACATATAGCTACCTTTATAATGAAAGACATACCTCCCCTACCATTACACAGAGAGACATACCTCTTCTAACATTATACAAAGAGACATACCTCCCCTACCATTATACAGAAAGACATACTTCCTCTACCATTATACAGAAAGACATACCTCCCCTACCATTATACAGAGAGACATACCTCCCCTACCAGAGAGACATACCTCCCCTACCATTATACAGAAAGACATACCTCCCCTACCATTATACAGAGAGACATACCTCCCCTCGCCCTTTGAGTAAGTACAGTCGCCTTCTGCATATATTTCTGTATTCTGTCCTAATAGGAGGAGCAGGGAATCAAATAAATTAATCATGGATAATAATGGTTATTAGTATTACCAGTTCAGTCTTGAGTGGGTGTGTCTTTGGTGACACGCCTTTAGTATTCAAGTATACTAAAAGAATTCAAATAGACATATTAGAATACTTAATGTAAATAGATGCAATTAATATATTCATATTCTTTACCCCAGAACATTGAATTGATGGTATATGTTACAAGAAGAGTGAGAGTTGCGTTTTCTAATGGCGTCATCTGACAAATAGGAATTAAATATTTGAGCTAAATCCATGTAAATGACCATGCCTACTTTCAAAAATGCTTAATGCACTGATACACTTTACTGATATTTTATTAATTATTCAGATACATTATACATAACAGAGTTATACTTATAACTCTAGTATTTATGAATACCATAGTAAAAGTGGAGGGGCTGATAACATGTATACTATAGTTTGCCTTACCTTCTCCTCCATGGCGCCGTGTGTGGTAGCTAGTAACGGTTTAAGGAGCCTCTCTACGCTTCCCAAGGCCATGTGGCACTCTAAACACTGATCCTCTATTTCTTCTGGCACGTTTTCCTCCTCATTCGTTTCAGCCATATTGAATATAATAACCACACCTCTTTAATTACCATGCGTAATCACGTGGTTCATTTTATTCACTTTCAAAATTGACAAAAAAAAAAAAAAAACTGAACAAAAGTTTTAAAAATTTAGTTTATGTGCAAGCAAAATATTTTCCTTCTCTCCTTTGTCTAAGCAAGAGGCTCATAATCCCGCTTGATAAGTCGTATCAATGGCTTGAACATGAACAGTGCTCCATCCTATGAATAAAAACAGATACCATTACATCAATCAATGTACTGTGGATGAGTGAATATACATAAACTGTGTGATAGGTATTACTTATTAGTGCTAAACTATTACAAGAAAGCAACACTATAATAGTATAATAATTGCACTAAGCACTATATATGTAATATATCATACAGAAATATTGAAGACGTAATGGTTTACTTTTACTAAGCCGGGTAAGCTAAACCAGAATCCTTTCTGTGGTATAACTTCAGTGCCACTCTTCTTTAATATAAACTTGTTAATAATTGTACCCACAATGAAATACGTAGCTAGTACAACCATAGCTCTATAGAGAAAAAAGCAAGTGTAAACCACAGCAATGAAATTGCATGCCTCATGCATAGCAGTGTTGCTCCATATAGTAACTTACACCAGGATTAATCCAATACCAATAAGACCGGCAACATTCCCACCTGACTTTTTAGCTGGTCGTCTTATGCTAGTGCTTGGGCATACTTGATCGGAGGTAATGGTGAATATATACTCACCGCTCCGCTCTACTTCACCCTCGGCATCAAAAATAGTGTTTTTTGTATCATTCTTACATACCAGATTAACTTTACTCCTCCTATACAGTAGATACATAATAGTATTACCATAGGCTATGAGCATGCAGTTAGTATCCTTTGACCTGTCACCCTGTCCATCTTCATATGTAATGTAATATGAGCCATCAGTGTTCTTGTAGATGGTCTCACTATCAGTTGTTCCTATTCCAAAAGCGTCTGCTTTATCACTAGTTTGCTGGCAGGCCTATATATTATACAGTAGTATATGAGCTTATACAGTAGACTCTTGCTATTCAGACCCTTTAAAAATGTGATCATCTAATGTGATCACCTTTATCAGGGACAAATTGAACAATTTGTCTAGTAATTCCATGAAAAAAAACTTTCCCGATAATGTGACCACCTTTTAATTAGGACCACTTGTTACTCAAAGAGTGGTCGGATTAGAGGGAGTCCACTGCATACAAATACACAGTGTAAGCATGGGTATGCTATTTCA
>JAYJLX010119860.1:0-19866 GCA_036873525.1 Chalinula nematifera
GGCTCGGGCACTATTTGGAATTCTCGGGTTACTAAACAACTTAATAACCTCGCTCAGGTCTCTAACTATTACTTAATGTGAGACGGACAATTGAAGAGATTTACGCGAGAGATTTGAATCAAAGATCCATGGAAAATAATAATGATTTTAATACTAGTACTGATAAGTATTTAGTTCATTCTATAAATTAATCATGCGACATTTGCCACATTATTCAGTTATACAACTACTTACATTGAAGTGTTGTATGTATGGGTATGTGTATGCATAACTACATGTACATGTGTATGTGGGTTGTACTTAATGAGTTGGGGGTGGGGTATAGGCATTAAACCTGGTTCCCATATAGTTATAAAACTGTTGCATAACAGTTGTGAAATTGTAAATTTGTTTGGTGCAGGTGTTGCCACTTAATTTTGTTGTAGAGATATAGATTGGTTCTATCTCCACGATCGCCACAACAGTTGCACAACTGCTTACAACTGCTGTATATGGAAACCAGGCTTTATTGCTTCATCATCCTTTCACAAAATGGGACTATAATACAGTAGGTGTTTGCTGTGTAACTGCATGAAGCAGTGTAGAAGTGTGTGCTGTTGTATATGGTATATGGATTACCAGTTTGACTTGTTTCATGCTGTGTGTACCAGCCATTCCTAGTTGTGTGTGTTAGTACTGTATGTATGTATGTACATGTACCATTATGTGTGTATTGTATAAGTATATTCATGAAAATGATAATTAGACTAAACTAACTGTGATTACTTTTTGTACTTAATATTTGTTGTGGTCACTTGTGGAATAAAATAAAATGGATGACAGCTCATCATGCCTAAACTAGTTATTGTGTGTATATGCTTGTGCTGATAGGAATATTCAAGGACTACTGTATAGTAGGTATATATACCAATATTTTAACTATTGTTTCCATAGTCTTCTATTGTACACTTGTTGTGTATGCGCTTGTCTACAGATAATAAATATCATAATGGCTGATACAACAGAGAGATCCTCCTTGATTAATAAAAGTACTTGGTGTAGTAGATGGATGAGAAGATTGAAGAATAGATACTCTAACTCATTTGTGACTTCAAAGAGAGCCATTCTGTGTTTTATTTGGTTGGGAATAGGGTGCAGTTTTAATCTAATCGCTTGGGCCACATGGGTAGTAATTATCCCATTAAGCACTAGGAATACATTTTTTTTAGTGGTTTATGCTTGCATCGTTTCCTGTACCTACCTCTTCTGGCCTATACTGGGATACATTGGTGAGAGATGGACACGATACTATGTCATGATGGTGGGTGTGGTCATGACATGCTTAACAACACTAGTACTCCAAGCTATGCTGTTATGGAAGAGCTTTGATACTACCACAATCGATGACAATTATTCAATAGCAATAGCAATCCTTTTATGTTTTGTCACTCTCCATTTAATTGGAATTGGGCTATTTATGGCTAATATTATTCAGTTTAGCTCAGATCAAATAGAACAAGCATCTTCTGAGGAGCTAGCTAGTTTTACCAGATGGTGGGTGTTTACAACGGCTTTTTCTTATATCTTTTTGCTTTCCATAATGTTATTGTTGAGTAAATTCAGTCACAATGACCTTGTTACTGCTCTAATAGGTACCATAGTCTTATTCATGTTAAGTATGTCTTATCTCATGATTGGTGTTTGTTTCAAGCGGTATTTCGTACTCGAGCCCCCTCCCACTGTTGATCCATTGAAACTGGTTTATCGTGTTCTCAAGTACGCCTGGAAACACAAATATCCTGAAAGAAGAAGTGCTTTCACATACAGTGATGATCCTCCATCGAGACTAGACTATGGTAAGGATAGATATGGCGGACCATTCACTACAGACCAGGTAGAGAGTGTCAAGAGTTTCTGGTACATACTAGCAGTTATTGTGGCCATTGCAGTGTCGTTAAGTTTTAGTGTAGATGTACGATTATTGATTGACTTTAACATGAATAATGTAACAGACTCGAGGGATATTATTGACTTTATACTTTTTGGTCCTAATTTACCCCTAGCACTCGTCCCTCTAATTTTCCAAATCATATTGATTCCTTTATGTCCTTGCGTTGTTCCAAGTTTGTTGAAACGAGTATGGTTTGGACTTCTGATGAGTACAGTATCTTTCATTGCTTCAACAATAGTATCCTATCCTTCTATTGTCGCAAACGATCATTCTAGTTCCTTGTTATTGGTTCTTTGTGTCATCGCTAATATTGGGTCAGCCATTGTTAAGTTCTCTTTACTTGAGTTAATTTTCGCTCAAGCTCCCATTCACTTCCAGGGGCTGCTGATTGGATTGTATACTTTTTCTTTAGGTGATCCAAGTTCAATATTTCTAGCTGTAAGCCGCTTCACCCGTTACTGTATCATTACTGGTCTACTGTGTGTATCATTGTTAGTGTATAGTGTTGTCATGTATTGTTACAAGTATAGACTCCGTAATGAACTATCGGACATTAACGTGAGACGAACAATCGAAGAGATTTACGAGAGAGATTTGAATCAAAGATCCATGGAAAATAATGATGATTTTGATACTAGTACTGATGAATTTTTAGTTCATTCCATAAATTAATAATGGTCTTTTGTTTTAGATCTGTACTATTGATTCATTTATATTGTAATGAGTACATAAAAATGGGTGGGGGTATTAATGCATTAGCACTTTATCACCCCGTCATAATATGGGACTCTCATAACAGTCTATAAATACACCAATTGTTTTTTTGTGCGTGTAACTGAATTACTGTATATTTGATTATTTCAATAGATGATAATTTTCAGATGGCTGACTCTTGTCTGAAATTAAAAAGCATGATAGTTTTACACATATGAAAGAAATCTGAGCACAGGCATTTTGTTATAAGAATGACATTGGTTTATACGTGAAGTAAGGGTTAGTTAACCAATAGAAGCCATGCAAGTCTTCTACTTGAAATGGTTGAGAAAAGCAGCACAAACTGACAGCCTTTTTTCATGATCTCCATTGTTCTGAGAGTGTGTCTGTGTGTGTGTAGTTACCCTCACCACACTGTGTGTGGGAGGGTATATTAGTCAAATTGTTTGTTAGTTAGTTAGTTAGTTAGCAAAACTTTTTCACTTAGAACAGTTTGTTCTCCATGACCAAGCACCCAAATCTCTTCAAACTTTCTGAGAAGGAAGGCTACCATCATCAATGCAAGCTGTTTCTTGTCTCTTTTTCAGCATCTGGATTGTTTGGGAATTATTCAGTCAAAAATATATTCTAGCTTCTGAAAGCTTGGTAAGCTTTTTACTGCTATACCATTCCATAGAGTATGTAAAAAAATGGCAATGGAATAGTTTATTAGTAAAGATAACTTTTCGTTCGTTAGCTTTGGAAGTCAAAAGTGAGCACACGATTTTGTCCTTGAGCAGTTCAGCCATGTGCTTGGTTGAATCGTTCTAAAACTTGATCTGTTATTGTATCTTGTTGTTAGAAGTAGGTTTGCGTACCTTTAATTGCTTCGAAAGCTGTTTTACCAAAGATCAGCTTGTTTGGCATTTCTTTCTTTAAAGTCAGTCTTCTACTCCATTATTCATTATTATGCTCCCCCCATAAGGTTAATTAACTATCTATACTGCCAATTTTTTAATTAGCAAGTGCAAATCTTTAATACCAGTCCAGTGCAATTTCTCAAGTGCACAAAATGTTTTACAAAGTCTCAATCATCTTGAATCATGGAAGTGATCACTTGGTAACTGGAGCTGCATGGATCTGTGTATTAATGTGTGAATCTGCATGTGTATTACTGAGCTTTGTGGTAGTCATTTGATAGTGTGGTGAGGGTTCGCACTTTAGTGCACTAGTTTCTTAATTTCAATAATTATTAATTTCAAATGCAGCTAATTATCTGAACATTTCTAGCAGGGAAATTTTTGATTTCTGTAACTTTAATGTAGTCAAAACATTCCCAATATGCAGTAGTATAGAAGTGTGTGCTGTTGTATATGGTACATGGATTACAACCAGTTTACTTGTTTCACATTGTATATAACAGCTATGGCCCATAATTTATTCCTGCTTGTGTGTGTGTTAGTACAGTATGTACTTGTATACTGTAAATGTAAAAAATTTTCAACCAGTAGTAAATTCCACCCTTTTTGACCTTTAAGGTTGAAAATGCATATTAGTATTAAGATCCATGGAAAATAATAATGATTTTGATACTAGTACTGATAAATTTTTAGTTCATTCTATAAATTAATGATGGTTCTTAATTGTTCTAGATCTATGATATTTCACTTACGGTATACGTATTTAAATAATCACTTTTATGTACCATTTCAATTATAATTTGTTAGCTGTATAAATGATTTAAACAAAGTTTTACTTGCTCCATGTTGTACATAGCAATTCATGATATTTTATTCTTTACGTTATAATGATTATATTTACCTAACTGTGGTTGCTTTGTTTATTAATTATTAATAGCTTAAAATCATTTTGTTGTTAAAGGATATTTGCTACTGTACCTGACTATATATAAACTACCATTTTTATCCTGTATACCGTTACCAACGCATTAGTACATGTAATAGGTAGGGTTTAGAGACATGTTTCACCGGCCCACAAGCCTCCTTTTTAAGAGACTGGATCCACGTGGAAGATATTTTGTTAAATTTGATTTGTACCATTTGGCTTATTTGTAATGAGTACAGGTACAGTACAGATGTATGTCGCTCATGAATATAATTATAGCTTTCTGTACTTTTTTATCATCACCGATATAAAGCTGGTGTTTCAACCTGAAGTACTTTATAGCCTAGATCGCTTAGGATGCTTGTTCAATGGTTGAGTGCTAGAAACTTAGCACTGTGCCCCCTTTGTGTACACTGTACATGTTTTTGGATGAGCATTTCTTTGGTTACTTTCAAAGTAATAATGTACTGCTAATCACAGTGATTATTCTACATTGTATTTTGTCAAAATAGAGCACTAGCTCTTTGCTTAAATCTCTACCCTTTTGTATGGGATTTCGCAGTGCTCTATTTCGCCTGATAGAGCACTATGGTTTCTGTGGTTGGGTACTCTTTCCATTCTCAGCCAAGTGTCAGTTCCTTTAATGTTAGGTACTACCATATACTCTATGTGTGTATGTATACAACTATATTCATGGTAGTATAGGCTAAACTAACTGTGGTTAAAGTAACAATGGGGCACATGGCCAGTATAAGGAAGTTACAGAGAGTATAGTAGGTAGGCATATACTATATATACAAGGCTTTACAGCATTGTTATTACTATATGTACTGCTGTATATGGTACACAATGGTTTATGTAAGCACTACAGATATAACTTGACTGCATGACACTGTATAACTTGACCGACGCTGCATACATGTAACTCGAATCATGGCTGATACAACAATGAGATCCTCCTTGATTAATAAAGGTACCTGGTGTAGTAGATGGATGAGAGGATTGAGGAAAAGATACTCTAACTCATTTGTGAATTCAAAAAGAGCCATTTTGCATGTGTCTAATTTGGCTAGGAATAGGTGTTAATCTAAATCTTGTTTTCTGGGTTTTGTGGGTAGTCCTAATGCCATCACACAAAAATGCATTATCGGAAAGTTTTCTATTTATTATATTCTGTGTCTACCTTTTATGGCCTATACTGGGATACATTGGTGAGAGATGGACACGATACTACGTCATAATGGTGGGTGTGGTCATGTCATGCTTATCGGCACTAGTATTCCAAGTTATGCTGTTATGGAAGAGCTTTGATACTACCATTTTCACTGACAATAATACCACAGTAACAGTGATTGTTATAGTTTTCATAGCTATCTATTACATTGGACTTGGACTAGTTTATGCCAATATTATTCAATTTAGTGCTAATCAAATGCAGCAAGCATCTTCTGAGGAGCTAGCCAGTTTTACAAGATGGTGGATGTTTACATTGGGCTTTTCCTCTTGCTTAATGGCTTCTGTGATTTCATTGCTAAGGAGATTTGTAGAGATGACGACCACATCACCACTGCTCGAATTGTTTTCACTTATTCATTTATATTAAGTGTGCATGTCTTATACTTTTATTGATGTTTGTTTCAAGCGTTATTTCATAATCGAGCCCCCTCCCACTGTTGATCCATTGAAACTGGTTTATCGTGTTGTCAAGTATGCCTGGAAACACAAATATCCCGAAAGAAGAAGTGCTTTCACATACAGTGATGATCCTCCATCGAGACTAGACTATGGTAAGGATAGATATGGCGGACCATTCACTACAGACCAGGTAGAGAGTGTCAAGAGTTTCTGGTACATACTAGCGGTTGTTGTTTGCCTTGCAGTGTCTTTATTTTTTTATGTAGACATATCAGTATTGGATGGTAACTATTATAACACAACTGACTCCGGTGATGTTACTCAGAATTTTCTTCTTATCCATTATTTACCCCTAGCACTCATTCCTCTATTTTTCCAACTGTTTTTGATTCCTTTATGTCCTTGCGTTGTTCCAAGTTTGTTGAAACAAATATGGTTTGGACTTTTGCTGAGTGTAGTATTTTACGTTGCTTCAACAGTAGTATCCTATCCTTCCATTGCAGCCAATGATCTGTCCCATACTACATGTATGTTATTGGTTTTTTATGTAATTGCTAGTATTGGGTCAGCCATTATGGAATTCTCTTCACTCGAGTTCATTTTTGCTCAAGCTCCCGTTCACTTCCAGGGGCTACTGATTGGAGTGTACGCTGTATCTTTTGGTGACATGAGGTCTGCTTTTTTAACTGAAAGCCTATTTACTCTTTTTTGTATTGCTATACTGGTCTATTGTGTGTATCATTGTTAGTGTATAGTGTTGTCATGTATTGTTACAAGTATAGACTCCATAATGAACTATCGGACATTAACGTGAGACGGAGAATTGAAGAGATTTACGAGAGAGATTTGAGTCGAAAGTTCGTGGAAAACAATTAATAATATCGATACTAATGAATTATTAATTCATTCTATAAATTATTAGTACATACTAGGTTACTAATAAGAAGAATACTGCAATCTGATTGGTCAGCCAGAGGGAATTATATTTATTAAAAACCTGTAGGGCTCTATAATAACCATGGCAACGTTTTATTCATTTTATTCAAAGAAGAAAGAGGCTAGAAGATAGAATACTACTTACTCTGCATACGGTTGCACAGACTACAATAAAAGAAAGTTTCATCTAGAATAGTCTTAGCTAGATCCTGTTAATTTACTTTAATCATTTTGTTTACTGTATAAACAGCATGCTCTGTGATTGTCTTAATAGAGTGGGTGCTGTATTAACCTGAAGTTTGGCAGAGAGTTATATAATAGTTGATTTATCTGTCTGTGTGTTAATTCATTCTTTGTGGATACTTGATTATATAGAACTTCACTTGTACTTAAATGATGTTCACTAAATTCATTCCATGCGTAATTTAAAGGATCGAGTCATTTAGTAGTGGGTACTAGGGTGTAAACTGAGCTAAACTTGATGGTTACCTCTACAAGTTCTGTAGTCCTTGTAAGTTTTTACTTGGTTTTTGTAGAGTGCGAAGAATATTTTTTGAAGTATAGTTTTATACCTGTATGGTGTGCTGGTGTGTATGTGTGTGTGTGTATATGCATGTTTGTCTAAAGGTTCTGTAGATAATTAAATTATATTGCTGTGTGTTGTCCAGCTACTTTTGTATCAGAAGACTGCAAGGGTACATCTTTAGTGCTTTCATTGTGTCAAGAGTATCATAGATTAGAAGAACCAAGTTGACTTGCCTCATGTTGCAATCTCATAATGTTCTGTGTATTTAAGTGTATGTTATGTGGAAATGATAATAGTAGCTAAAATAACTGTGGTTACTTTGTAAAATATTCATTATTAATAATGTGGAAGCCATTTTAAAAATGGAAGATGGTGCACATGTAACAGTGACTTAACTATAAATAGGTGGTGTATCACGGTGTAGGGGTGCTGATACAGAATTACCAGGAAGTGTAATACATTATATTGTAAGTAGGTATATAGTATATCCATACAATACTTTATTAGCTTTCCACTACTGCTACTACTATATAATATACATTGTAGTACACAATGGTCTGCTTATATTTATATATGTGCTACAGACTCAACTTGACTGTGTTATATATAGCCTGGACTGTATATAACTCGGTGAATCATGGCTGATCATACAGAGAGATCCTCCTTGATTAATAAAGGTACCTGGTGTAGTAGATGGATGAGAAGATTGAAGAATAGATACTCTAACTCATTTGTGACTTCAAAGAGAGCCATTCTCTGTCTAATTTGGCTAGGAGTAGGTTGCAGTTTTAACATCGCTTGGGCCTCATGGGGAGTAATTATGCCATTATACACTAGGAATACATATTTTTTAATGGTTTATGCTTTCATCGTATCCTTTATCTACGTCTTTTGGCCTATACTGGGATACATTGGTGAGAGATGGACACGATACTATGTCATAATGGTGGGTGTGGTCATGTCGTGTTTAACAGCACTAGTGCTTCAAGTTATGATGCTATGGAAGAGCTTTGATACTACCATATTCACGGCTGACAGCAGTACTAGTACAATAATAACAGTAACTGTTTTGATTTGTTTTACTCTCTATTTAATTGGAATCGGACTAGTTATGGCTAATATTATTCAGTTTAGTTCCGATCAAATAGAACAAGCATCTTCTGAGCAGCTAGCAAATTTTACCAGATGGTGGGTGTTCACAATGGCCTTTTCTTATCACTTTTTGTTTTCCATAATGTTATTGTTGAGTAAATTTAGTCATAATGACGTTGTCACTACTCTAATAGGTACCATAGTCTTATTTATATTAATTGTGTCTTATCTCATGATTGGTATTTGTTTTAAGCATTATTTTGTAATTGAGCCCCCTCCCACTGTTGATCCATTGAAACTGGTTTATCGTGTTCTCAAGTATGCCTGGAAACACAAATATCCTGAAAGAAGAAGTGCTTTCACATACAGTGATGATCCTCCATCGAGACTAGACTATGGTAAGGATAGATATGGCGGACCATTCACTACAGACCAGGTAGAGAGTGTCAAGAGTCTCTTGTACATACTAGCAGTTATTGCTTCCATCGCAGTGTCGTTAGGTTTCACTGTAGATGTACAGTTATTGATTTTTAAAGGGAATAACGCAACAGACTCGAGGGATATTATTGACTTTGTACTTTTAGGTCCTAGTGTACCCTTAGCACTCGTCCCTCTAACTTTCCAACTCGTATTGATTCCTTTATGCCCTTGCATTGTTCCGAATCTGTTGAAACGAATATGGTTTGGACTTTTATTGAGTATAGTATCTTACATCACTTCCGCAATAGTATCCTATCCTTTTGCTGCAAACGATCAGTCTAGTTCCTTGTTATTGGTTTTTTGTTTCATCACTAATATTGGGTCAGCCGTTATTAAAGTCTCTTTACTTGAGTTCATTTTTGCTCAAGCTCCGATTCACTTCCAGGGGCTGCTGATTGGATTATATGTTTTTTCTGCAGGTAATCCTAGTTTAATATTTTCAACTATAACCCCATTTATTCGTTACTGTATCATTACTGGTCTTTTGTGTGTATCATTGTTAGTGTATAGTGTTGTAATGTATTGCTACAAGTATAGTCTCCGTAATGAACTATCAGACATTAACGTGAGACGGACAATTGAAGAGATTTACGAGAGAGATTTGAATCAAAGATCCATGGAAAATAATGAAGATTTTGATACTAGTACTGATGAATTTTTAATTCATTCTATAAATTAATGATGCCCTCTATTGTTCAGTATATAGGTTTATCCCATTTAACTTTCTTAGTTTAACATTATTTACTACCTTATACACGTACATAAGTATAATATATATGTACTGTATATGTTATATAGCTGTATAATTATGTTATATTAAAGAAGTGTGTGCTAGATGTATGTGGTATTATTTTAAACTAAGTTTACTTATTTCCTGTTGTACTGTCGGTGATGTAGCGATTCATATATTTTATTATTTACATCATCATGATTATGTTTACCTCATTGTTTGTGTGTCCTTATCTCAGGTGTGCTGTACACATGTGCATTTGTGTGATTTGGTGTATAGTGTGTGTGTGTGTGTGCATGTGACGATACAGTATCTAAACTATAACTGTAGTTACTTTGTTTATAATAATTCATTATTAACCCTTTTGTGATCGAATTAATCTTTGGCCTGTAAAGTGTTATTGACCCGTGACACTGACTACAACCCGACAAACTCCCGTGTCAATCTAAGCATGCCTAATACTTTCAATCAGAGACAGAAATTTTGCACTGTCGCTGTTGCCATGGAAACGGGGTGACCAGAAGCTTTGTGTGGCACCAATTACACACCAGCTTCTGTCATTTTCCAGCCCCGCCCCCCACTCCAGCCACACTCAATCTGTCGCCTTATGATTCCAAATTGTAGTCAAGCGTTCTGTAGAAGCTCAGATTACGCAAGCCCCTTGGAAACCCCCCCTGTATACACGGTTTTTTGGGGGGAGGCAGTGCTAAAAGTGGTCACTTTTTTTAAGGGGACTTTTTGGAAATGTAAAAGGGCAGCTTCCGACATGCTTTGCCTGCTTAGTTATGGGCTAAATGTTGTGGGCGGAGTTTATGATGCATATATGCGTCTGTTGTTGTTAAAGGGTTAATAACTTTCAGTCCATTTTGTTGATAAAAGTTGATAACTGATGAAAAGGGCCAATTGAAGATATTTATGAGATTTTTTGAATTTTTAGTTCTTTCTATAATTTTTGTTTTGCTTCAGATCGACTTTAAGCATAGGATATTTGCTACTGTACCTATAACTATATATAAATTACTGTGTATGTTACCAATGCATCAGTACATGTAATGTAGAGGCATGTTTCACCTCACCTACTCCAGTAGTGGGTAGGGTCTACTAGCTGAAGTAATATATAGAAGTGTTTTTTGTAATACACATGTACGTGGCGGAAATTTATGAAACATTAATTTTAATAGTGAAAATATACAAGTTCAATTCCATATATCGGGTGTATTTCAACTGCATCTAAGTTTCAGATTTTTAAATTTCATTGCTGGAAATTTTCGGATAATTAATTGCACAAAATTAATAATTATTAAAATTAATAAACTACACATGGATACACCCTCACAACCATGTGGAGAGTAATGAAGACTGTTCACTTTTTTTTTGCTGCTTTTCTCTCCGTTTTAGTAGAAAACCTGGCTTCTATTGGTTAACTAACCCTTACTTAGGTATGAAGTAGTCTGGCGTGGCCGCCCACTTGGCATATCGTGCAAGTGGTCTGGGGACACGCATACTCTTCACTTGTTTTTGCTGCAAAGATAGTTGCAGCACTCTTTCAGCCAATCCAAACGCTCCAATAGGCTACTACGTCACTTGCACGTGATTTGTAACCAAGCGGATGTGTGAGGCAAAGTTATGTGCAGCCCCACCTTTTTTACACGTGGCAGCAAAACAAGTGAAGAGTATGCATGTCTCCAGACCACTTGCACGATATGCCAAGTGGGCGGCCACGCCAGACTAGGTATGAAGCAATTTTTTTCCCCTTTTAACGAAAGGCTTTTGTGCTCAGATTTTTTTCATATGTGGGAAATTTTCATGCTTCTTAATTTCGCCCAAGAGTCAGCCGTTTGAAAAATTCCATCAATCGAAAAAAACTCAATATACGGTATTGTTGAATAACATTATAGAATGAACTACCACACCTTTGGAATATCATCTATATAATGATAAACTAAACTAACTGTAGTGACTTAATATAATTAGTGGTGGATTTAGTGCGAGTTCAATGGGTTTCATGGGAACCCCCTTTGGTGGAACCAGCTTTTGTTACAGTTAAAACCCATTGTTCTAGAGCTACAAGACATGTAGGTACACGTATGTACATGTGTATACAATGTTTAATTATCTATTGTTATGTAGTAGAACACATGGTCTCCTATATCTTGAGTGTATAGTTGCTGCGTGGTACACATGTGCATGTATATGGCTGATACCCAGAGATGATTGTCCTTTGTTTAGATCTATACTATTAACTTACTATAATCTTACACAATATTCACAACCTGTATAACAACTGCTTATATTGAACAGCTTTATTATGTGTTACCAATACATGAGTACATGTATGTAAAGGATGGGGATATGAATACATTAGTTTTTCATCACCCCCCTACAATATAGGACTAGTACTACTACTACTACCAGTGTTTTATTGTACGTGTAACTGAACTAGCATAGAAGAAGTGTATTGTATGTAGCAGCTAGCCCATAATTTATTCCTGCTTGTGTGTATTAGTACAGTATGTACTTGTATGTGGTGTGTGTTAGAACTGTACTTACGTGTACTGTACATGTACACGTATGTGGTGTGTATTAGTACTGTATGTATGTGGTGTGTGTGTTAGTGCTGTATGTATACGTAATACATGTTCATACAGTACAAGCAAAGTAGTATGTGTTTAGCACTAATGTACATGTATATGTGTGTGTGTTGTGTGTATGTTAGGGGTGTAGCTACATTGAGGCAATGGAGGCACTCCTCGCTTTTTGGCAGTTTTAATTCATTAGTATAACTACATGATATTGACATAATTATTGTTGTGTTTCACCTACATGTATGACTATTGTGAAAATTAAAGTTTGTGTGTCATATGTGCACAATTAAATTTAATGCCTCCACCCTTTTCAAATCCTAGCTACACCCCTGTATGTATACATGTACATACAGTATATGCAATGTTGACAATAGTAGACTAAACTAACTAATGATTTAATAAATAAAAAAAATGGATGACAGTGCTGACAAGGCCCACACTTGCCTGAACTAGTTATTGTGTGTACATGTATGTGCTTGTGTTGACAGGAGTGTGCAAGAACTTAGTAGGTATGTATACCAATGTTTTAGCTTTTGTTTCTATGGTCTTCTGTTATATACTTGTTGTGTATACTTGTCTACAGATATAACCAGCCCTGCTGTACTGTATATACTGTATGTAACTCAGGTATTGCTGTATAGTGTACTATATCATAATGGCTGATACAACAGAGAGATCCTCCTTGATTAATAAAGGTACCTGGCGTAGTAGATGGATGAGAAGATTGAAGAATAGATACTCTAACTCATTTGTGACTTCAAAGAGAGCCATTCTCTGTTTAATTTGGCTAGGAATAGGGTGTAGTTTTAATCTCATTGGTTGGGCCTCGTGGGGAGTCTTAATACCAATTATACCAGAGTACACTAGGAGTACATTTTTTTTAGTGGTTTATGCTTGCATCGTTTCCTGTACCTACCTCTTCTGGCCTGTACTGGGATACATTGGTGAGAGATGGACACGGTACTATGTAATAATGGTGGGTGTGGTCATGTCATGTTTAACAGCACTAATACTTCAAGTTATGCTGTTATGGAAGAGCTTTGATGCTATCACATTCAATGACAATAATACACTAGTAATAGTAATCATTTTATTTTGTTTCACTCTCCATTTAATTGGACTTGGGCTACTTCTGGCCAATATTATACAGTTTAGCATTGATCAGATAGAACAAGCATCTTCTGAGGAGTTAGCTAGTTTTACCAGATGGTGGGTGTTCACAACGGCCTTTTCTTTTCACTTTTTGTTTTCTATAATGTTATTGTTAAGTAAATTCAATCACAATGACCTTGTGACTGCTCTAATAGGTACCATAGTCTTATTCATTTTAAGTGTGTCTTATCTCATGATTAGTATTTGTATCAGACGTTATTTGGTAATCGAGCCCCCTCCCACTGTTGATCCATTGAAACTGGTTTATCGTGTTCTTAAGTACGCCTGGAAACACAAATATCCTGAAAGAAGAAGTGCTTTCACATACAGTGATGATCCTCCATCGAGACTAGACTATGGTAAGGATAGATATGGCGGACCATTCACTACAGACCAGGTAGAGAGTGTCAAAAGTCTCTGGTACATACTAGCAGTTATTGCTTCCATTGCAGTGTCATTAGGTTTTACTGCAGATGTACAGTTATTGATCTTTAAAGTGAATAATGCAACAGACTTGAAAGATAGTATCGACTTTTTAATTTTAAGTCCTAATTTACCCCTAGCACTCGTCCCTCTAATTTTCCAACTCATATTAATGCCTTTATGTCCTTGCGTTGTTCCAAGTTTGTTGAAACGAATATGGTTTGGACTTCTGATGAGTACAGTATCTTTCATTGCTTCAACAATAGTATCCTATCCTTCTATTGTTGCAAACGATCATTCTAGTTCCTTGCTATTGGTTCTTTGTGTCATTGCTAATATTGGGTCAGCCATTGTTAAGTTCTCTTCACTTGAGTTAATTTTCGCTCAAGCTCCGATTCACTTCCAGGGGCTGCTGATTGGATTGTATGCTTTTTCTTTAGGTAATCCGAGTTCAATATTTCTAACTATAACTCCCTTCACCCATTTCTGTATTGTTACTGGTCTATTGTGTGTATCATTGTTAGTCTATAGTGTTGTCATGTATTGTTACAAGTATAGACTCCGTAATGAACTATCGGACATTAATATGAGGCAAACAATCGAAGAGATTTATGAAAGAGATTTAAATCGAAGATCCATGGAAAATAATGATGGTTTTAGTACTAGTACTGATGAATTTTTAGTTCATTCTATAAATTATTGATGGTCCTTTGTTCTAGATCTATCCTGTCTAACTTACTGTAACACTATTTGCTATTTATACGTACGGTACATATATATAAATAACGTCAATTATATGTTAGCTGTATAAAATGAGTTATTCCATGTTGTATATTGGCTAACGTAGCAATTTTTAATATTTTATTCTTTATGCTTTAATGATTATATTTACCTAACTGTGGTTATTTTATTTATGATAATTCATTATTATTATCTTAGTATTTGTTTTGTTGTTAAATAATATAATTATCATTGATAATGGGTTGAAGAGATTTACGAAAGAGATTTTAATCAAAGATCCATGGAAAGTGATGCTTATTTCCTATTGCTCTGATGAATTTTTCAGTTCATTCTATACTGACTAGATCTATCCTATTGACTTTAATTATAGGATATTTGCTATCCTGTATACCTGACTATATACAAACTACATGTACCACTTACATGTACATCCTGTATATGTTACCAATGCATATAATAAGTACATGTAATGGGTGGGATTTAGGGGCATGTTTCATTGTATGACAGCCTTGACAGGTGTAGAGTTTACTAATTCAGGAGGTGTTGTACTGTATGTAGTGTATACACCTGTTAATGCACATGTACGTGGTGTGTGTGTTAGTACTGTATGTACATGTATACATGTATGTGGTGTGTGTTAGTACTGTATCTATATGTATACATGTATGTGTGTGGTGTATGTGTTAGTACTGTACATTTATTAACCAGAGGGTGGGCGGAGGATTATAGTAGTTAGTTTGTGTCTTTGTGTTATCATGTAATCTCTATGGATACCTGGTGGTAGAACTTCATCTATACAAGCTTTCAGTTGAAGAGGTATAAATAGATGGCCGTGTGTATCGGGTACTACATAAGTTTCAGTGTAAGAGTGCTTGGGTTAAAGAACAGAACAGTTGAGATGCTGCAGACTAGTTGTTTGCAAGTATTGATTCTAAAGAAAGTTGTTTATGATCTTTGATTTGTACCATTTGGCTTATTTGTAGTGAGTACAGGTACAGTACAGATGTATGTCGCTCATGAATATAATTATAATTTTCTTAACTTTTTTATCATCACCGATATAAAGCTGGTGTTTCAACCTGAAGTGCTTCACAGCCTAGATCACTTAGGATGCTTGTCCAATAGTTGAGTGCTAGAAACTTAGCACTGTACCCCCTTTGTGTACGCTATACATGTTTTTGGATAAGCATTTCTTTGGTTACTTTCAAAGTAATAATGTACTGCTAATCACAGTGATTGCTCTATTTTGTCAAATAGAGCACTATAGCTCTTGGCTTAAATCTCAATCCTTTTGTATGGGATTTCGCAGTGCTCTATTTTGCCTGATAGAGCACTGTGGTTTCTGTGGTTGGTTACTCTCTCCATTCTAAACCAGTGTTAGTTCCTTTAATGTTAGGTACTACCATAATACTCTATGTGTATATGTATACAACTATATTCATAGTAGTACAGGCTCTAAACTAACTGTGGTTAAAGTAACAATGGGATACATGCCAGTGTAAAGGTTGATATGGCATATACTGTATATACAATGCTTTACGCTATTGCATAATGGTCTAGTATATGTAAGCAATACAGATATAACTCAACTGACACTGACACTGTATAACTCGACTGACACTGCATAACTCGATGAATCATGGCTGATACTACAATGAGGTCATCCTTGATTAATAAAGGTACCTTGTGTAGTAGATGGATGAGAAGATTGAAGAATAGATACTCTAACTCATTTGTGACTTCAAGGAGAGCCATTCTGTGTCTGATTTGGCTAGGAATAGGTGTTAATCTAAATCTTGTTTTCTGGGTCTCGTGGGCAGTCCTAATGCCATCACACAAAAATCCATTATCGGAAACTTTTTTATTTATCATATTCTGTGTCTACCTTTTATGGCCAATACTGGGATACATTGGTGAGAGATGGACACGATTCTATGTCATAATGGTGGGTGTGGTCATGTCATGCATAATAACACTAGTACTCCAAGTTATGATGCTATGGAAGAGCTTTGATACTACCACATTCAATGAGAATAATACGGTAGTATCAGTGATTGCTATATTTTTCTTAGCTATCGGTGGCATTGGACCTGGGCTACTTTATACCAATATTATCCAGTTTAGTGCTAATCAAATGCAGCAAGCATCTTCTGAGGAACTAGCCAGTTTTAGCAGATGGTGGGTATTTACTAACTCCTTTTCATTCGGTGTTTCATTTTCCTTATTTTTATTGCTAAGAAATATTTTTAATGCTAACCATCTAGCACGAATAGTTTTTGTCCTTTTATTTGTATTAAGTGTGCCTTATTTTCTGATTGGTGTTTGTTTCAAGCGTTATTTTGTAATTGAGCCCCCTCCCACTGTTGATCCATTGAAACTGGTTTATTGTGTTCTCAAGTATGCCTGGAAACACAAATATCCTGAAAGAAGAAGTGCTTTCACATACAGTGATGATCCTCCATCAAGACTAGACTATGGTAAGGATAGATATGGCGGACCATTCACTACAGACCAGGTAGAGAGTGTCAAGAGTTTCTGGTACATACTAGCAGTGGTTGTTTCCATAGCAGTATCTTTAGGTTTCACTGTAGACCTACCATTATTGACGAATAATGACATTTTTAATGCAACTGATCCGAAAAGTATTGCTGAGAGTTTTCTTCTCTACTCTAATTTACCCCTAGCACTTGTTCCTGTAATTTTTCAACTCGTAGTGATTCCTTTGTTTCCTTGCCTGGTTCCTAGTTTGTTAAAAAGAATGTGGTTTGGAGTTTTATTGAATACTTTATCCTACGGAGCTTCAACAATAGTATCCTATCCTTCCATTGCAGCCAATGATCTGTCCCATACTATGTTATTAGTATTTTCTATCATTGCTAGTATTGGGTCAGCCATTAGTGGATTCTCTTCACTTGAGTTCATTTTTGCTCAAGCTCCCGTTCATTTCCAGGGGCTACTGATTGGGATATATGCTATTTCTAGGGGTAATTTGGTTTTTCCGTCTGTTATAATAACCGGCTTCACTCGTTACTGTATTGCTACCGCTCTATTGTGTGTATCATTGCTAGTGTATAGTGTTGTCATGTATTGTTACAAGTATAGACTCCGTAATGAACTATCGGACATTAATGTGAGACAGACAATTGAAGAGATTTATGAGAGAGATTTAAATCGAAGATCCATGGAAAATAATGTTGGTTTTGATATTACTACTGATGAATTTTCAGTTTATTCTATAAATTAATAATGGCCTTTATTGTAGGTCTATCCTATTTGACTTTTTTAAAAGTTATTAACTACTTATACATGCATAAATAACCACTTTCATTAACCATTTAACATATTAATATCAGTGTACAGTAGAACCTTTGATAGTGGACACTCCGAGGAAAGGCCATAGTATAATAAACCTCTCAACAAAGGACACTTGTCAGTGTCCCAAATAGACTTGTCTAATACATTTTGACCTCCGAGGAGAGGACAACCTCTCTATAAAGGACAAAGCACTTTAATTTATATAGTATCCCAAAGTGTCCTTTATTCGGAGGTTTCAGTGTATATGTCAGATGTATGATTATGATGTGTGCTAGCTGTCTGCGGTATTGATTTGACTGAGTTTGCGTATTTTGTGTTGTAATTAGCAACCCCATATTGTTTTATTATTTATGTCATGATTATATACCTTATTGTTTGTGTGTGTCATTGTTTGTGTGCTGTGCACATGTGTGCATGATTCAGTGTATATAGTGTGTGCGTGTGTGTGTGATAATATAGTGGCGGAAATTTATGGAACATTTAATAATAACATGATAAAGAGATATGTTAAAGATAGTTGAATAACATTTTAGAATGGACTACACACCATTCGAATTACATGTACAGCTATACATGTATGTGATGTGTTGTGTATGTATACTGTATAATAGCTAAACTAACTTTGGTTAGTTTAGCTATTATACGTTATAGTTATAGAATGCTTTGTTGGGCTTTTACCGAAATATAAACCAGTGATCCATGTAAATACTAAAGTTATATGTATGATCCGTTGTGTATGTACATATATGCTATACAATATCTAAACTAACTGTGGTTATTATGTGTGATTTATAATCAGTGGTGAATTTGGAAGAAGATGGAGTTCATTAACCCTTCTTTAGTGGAACTAATTTTTATTGCAGTTGGATCTTTCCCATTTTTTCTTCATAATTCAAAATATAAAGGCTATGAAACTTATGAAGCTAATGCTACTTTGAGTATATACTTTGGATGGGTTGCTTACGCTGACAACACCAAAAATAGGTGGGTATTTGACGAAAGTGGGTTTTTGACGAAAGTGGGTTTTGTTTTCACAAAATTGCAGCACACAAACTCCTTTCTAAGAACCTAGATTCATTGCTGATAACGTGGAAGCCATTTTGTTGAATTAAATGCATGTGGTGGGGCACATCATGCCTAAAGTATAAATAGAGAGAATTATTATGAGGAGATGATGGTCTTAACTTACTTTAATCATACGATATTAATTTTACTTATATAATTATAAAAAACCCCTTATACATAGATATCTAACAGCTTTATCAATGCATAAGTAGTTGTACATAATGGGTGGGTGGGGGAGGGGAAAGGGTTAAGGCATTAGTGTTTCATCATCCTTTCACAAAATGAGACAATAGTATAAGCAGGTGTTTTGTGTGTGTAACTGCATGAATTATAGTATAGAAGTATGTTTATGGCATATGGATTATATCCAGTTTACTTGTTTCATGTTGTATCAGCCCATTTTGTTTCTTGTTGTGTACATGTGTTAATACTGCATGTATGTGGTATGTGTATTAATTAGTACTGTATATGTACATGTATACATGTATGTGATGTGTTTTAGTACTGATGTACATGTATACATGTATGTGGTATGTGTATTAGTACCGTATACATGTATGTACATTGTACATGTACATGTATACATGATGTGATGTGTTTTAGTATTGTATGTACATGTATACATGCATGTGGTGTGTGTTAGTACTGTATGTACATGTATACATGTATGTGGTGTGTGTTAGTACTGTATGTACATGTATACATGTATATGGTGTGT
>JAYJLX010119971.1:0-19862 GCA_036873525.1 Chalinula nematifera
TATATATATATAGTACATATATATCACGACCACATGCATGCCTGCATGTCATGGCAAAACTGCTATACCATTAATTAGGATCCATCATGAGTACATATGCAACAGATAAGGGCTGGGGATCTCAATTACAAAAGATGAATTTGTACAAAGTAGTGTACTTCTAGTACAAGGGTGTAACACAACCAGTGTATCTAGAGTAAGCAAATGTATATACATATGTAATAATAATAGATTGAATCAACTTCAGCTTAGGTGGACATAATATATATAACAAACACCCATCAAGTAACCCTTGGGAATATAAATTAATAAGGTAATATGTTGCTTGTTTCAAGTACAACACAACTACATATGCAAAGCAGCGTGTAGGCGACTCGCATGCTTGCACTAGTGCATGAGTGATACATAAACAGGAAAACATCCTCAATTAAAGGACACAGCTAATCAAAAGTACAACGCTAACTAGCAGTCAATGCCAAAACTATGATCATTTACTAACAAGTTTCCTTATCCTGTAACATTAAACTGCATGGATACTAATTTGTGTTACAGATATAATCCTGATACATGCATACATACCTCCTCTAGTGGCTAATCTCTTTAAGCGTTTCTCGTACATCCATAATGCTGGGTCAGGAACTGTATGGCACTTGCTCACAGCTGAACCAGCTGTCACCTATATGACAAGTGAATATAAGGAGTTACAGTAAAATGAAGTATATACACACAAACAGTACAATACGATTTAAAGAAAAGGTCTTAATTAAACCATACTATAAATCATGTTTGTAATTGCATGTAGATAAAGTCACTAACTAACCCAGTGGCTAAAACTAATGTCAATAGGTAATTAAGGTTATTGTAAGGTTTACTTTGGCTGGTATATTCAGTCACTAACTGTTACTAATTATATATGTGCTGTTACTAAAAATACTATAGTACTATCCAGTACATATCAAAGAATGGTACTAAACTTAAAACCACAAAGTAGTCAATGAGACAATCTTGTTAGCTGCCAATCTGAAGTGGATTCAAGCCGTACCAGTCAGTAGACATTCAAATAGGGCTTCAGTACCATAAATAAACCCTTATGACTCTATGGTAGTAGTTTTATGTCATTTTCTTTATGGTTTAAGATTGAATACAATTGCATTGTTATCTAATGAACAATTACCATCAAACAAATACCGATAAGATGATATAAATAACGTAACGTGCATAAGGGAGGAGGGAGGGGTTAACTCAATAATATCTTTATAACAAACATTGTACATCACATAGAATCAATTACACTTACTCTTAATAATGGGGTTTGTGCTTTCAATGATATCTTAGTATCCTCCATTGTTATGTCCTTCCCAGTAGCACTGTCCACTGCTGGATCTTTCACAGTAGCATGTCCATTCTGCTTATTTCTCTTACGGTACTTCGATGTCTGTAAAAATTATAAAAATTTATTCAAATTAAATCAAAAAAATTAAAAATATTATAGAGTATATATGCTATATATACATACATACATACATACATATATATATATGTTATTATATATACATTTGCATTATATATAGATTCGGTTATTAGATGTTCTTATTATTAAGTGCAATCCACATAATCAATTAAGTTAATTGTGATTCAAATACAATGTGTTTTTGTAGCTCATTTAACCATCCATAATGTATCTAACCTGCAGGGTTCTATTCCCCACTAACAGTTGTGTAATGACAGAAGACATCTTATCCACTCCATCCACAGAAACATTGATAGATTGAACATTGTCATTGCCAGCCATGCTTACATTAACCACGCCTCTTTTAATTAATAATAGTTATAACATTTCCGTTTATTATTAATTGAGATACCATAAATAGCTTTATCATTATCATAGCAAAGAAGCATTAAAAAAAATTAAACTACAAAAAAAAAAAAAAAAAAAAAAGAGAAGACAAAAAAATTCATAGAGTTTTAGCTTACTGACAAATTAAACTAGTTCGGGAAACAACAACTTATAATAATTTAAAAGCTGAAGAACATGGCGATCACCACCATGACCATTAGGCTAGCTAAGGAGATAATGACAGTAGCAGCACCAGAGTCACAATCCTTGTTAGCAATTAAATCGGCGTCATTATCACTGGCAGCTATAAACAGGGAAGAAAACAGACAATCAACTAATAAGTATTAGTATAAATATCACACTTAGCCATTAACTATGTACATCACAGAATTAACCCGGGCCCTCCTTATCTGAGCCATTTATAGATGCATGCATGCAGGGCACTGACATCAGTTGCATGATGGAGTGAAGCACACACAGAGGGGAGAATGAAACCGTTGGTGTTTGTTTGTATTGCCGGTGTGTATTTATTGAATGGAGGAAATAGTACTATAGTCATGCTGCATTCAACACTGTATGATTGATTACATATCCATATCAATATAAGTAATTTTTCACTGGCTTCGTGGTAGAGTATTGACAGGAATGAATCGGCTATTAGGATGAAACCCTGCTCTGCGGCCACTATATCATAGCGCTACAGCCAATATAGGGTATACAATATGGCGGATTTGTGGGTTGTGAGATAAATATGTGCACTAATACAATCTATGTACATATAGGTTGCAGGTTCATGGCACATGCATGCATACATACCATCACACAGGCAGATTTTCTTGGTAAAGACACCTTTATCAGAATGGCCACCAAAAACACCATTCATGCCATTAGCTCCATAGCTAGTGACTGGACCACCATACGCCCAAAGGACGTAACGGCATTCCAAAAGATCAATGTCATAAGTTACGTCAGTAGAATTAAGAGGTCGCCTGAACTGGATAGATGTGTATCCATTCTCTTCTGTAACCATTTTCATTGATATGTCCTGCTGCGCATCAAAAGGTTGATTCCCGGGAGGTCGGGCTACATTGTATCTGTAAAATAATGGGAAATTTATTCATATTTTTAAACCAGCTGCAGAAGGCTTGTGATTTCACTTTAGATATTTAAGATTTCAAAAAGCGGTAGTACATTGTGTGAATGAATGGAAGCTAAAAAACGGCCAAGTTAACATTAACCTGATGTGACACTAATGTGCCGGGCACTGAGTACGCGGCATATGATGTGAGTTAATTGATGATACCAGCAGCAGTATACAGAACTGATTAAAATAACGCTGACAGCATGGCGTACTTTGGAATGCCGCAAAACCAGTTAAAGCAATTAACTCAGCTGTTGTAAAACTCATTCAGGTCACACCACATGTACATGTCACAAGATAAATATGCCTTTTTGGCACTCAGCAAATTAGCTAGTGCGGCAATCAATGAATGCTCCAATGACTCCGCATCAGTGCTGGATATCACTCGGTGTACATGCACTCATCAGTGCATAACTCAATACATAAGTAAAGTATATAATAATATTATATACTGACCTGTCATCTAGAAAGTACATATCACCATCTCGTGCTCCAACAACAGCATCAGTGTCCGGCTATAAAAAAAAAGCAGGGGGAGAGAGTCAGATAGCTATAGTATATCATCAATCATCATTGCATGCAATCGCACTGGTCATTAGTATACTGCATGCACAGGTACCACCACTATCATTCAGTTACTGTATGATACACATACCATCATGTTGTCCTCTGAAATTCCGACACCAACCCATGTATCAGTTTCTACTGTTGCATAGATGTCCACGTAGTCATCGTTAACACGGGCGTAGGAAAAAGTAAAACCGTCTTCTATCCAGCATCCAGAATTGGAGCATCCGGTGGAGCATCCGGTGCAGCATCCATCGGAGCCGCACTCTGTGGCCGAATAAGCCGAAGAGACACAAACCAGGGCAACAATAAATGCGAGCATCTTCCAAGTTTCACTGTGTTGAAAGTACAACTGACCAGATAAACCGTGTTCCCAGGGCAGCGCCAGATTTATATAGGATCATAGAAACCGCATAGTGAATGAAAGGATGTTAGCTACCACGCCCATAATTAGTGACACGTGTATCCACGTGGCACTATTGTACCACACCCACATTATTTACTAAAAAATTATTAATTAAAATTAATTAGATCTATGCTAAATTTTGGTGAACCCTACAAAAAACTACAAAAAAAAAAAGAGAAAGAAAAAAAAAATTAATAGAGTGTTTAGCTCACTGACAAATTAAACCAGTTTAGGAAACAGCAACTTAATAATTTAATGAAAAAAAATACTGTTGATTTTTATTAAAGAATCAATTAACCTTAAAAGCTGAAGAACATGGCGATCACCACCATGACCATTAGGCTAGCTAAGGACACAATGACAGAGGCAGCACCAGAGCAATCCTTGTTAGTGATTAAAACAGGATCTTCATCACTGGCATCTATAAACAGGGAAGAAAACAAACAAGCAGCCAATAAGTATTGCACTTAGCCATTGATTAACCCCTCCTTATGTACTCAGAGCCATACAGGTCACTGACATTGTATCATTGATGCATGGAGTAAGTCAAGCACATAGTTTTGTTTGCATTGCAATGGTTTACTTATGATGCCGGAGCAACATTTATAGTCGGCTATAATTGATTAATTACATAAGCATGATTATATTATATAATTAAATAAGATTATTGACCTAGAATGTAATTCTATTAGAATAGGAGCCCTGCTGCCACTGGCCCTGGCGCTATAGATAGTGCTGCAGCTGTAGTTATATGGATTTGTGCATGATTTGAAAGATATATGCGCTGGCTCTTATACAATCCAATATGCATGTAGTATAGGTTACACATGAGGTTCATGCAAATGCATGCATACATACCAGGACATAGGCAGATTGGGTTCATAAAGACACCTTTAGCACTATGGCCACCAAAAATACCATTACTACCACATGAATCAGTATCGGTTCCATAGTTAGTGACTGCACCACCATACGCCCAAAGGACGTAACGGCATTGCAAAAGATTAATGTCACGTTCTGTATCAGTGCCATTAATGGGTCGCCTGAACTCAATAGTTGTGTATCCATCCTTTTCTGTAACCATTCTCAGGGTTACGTCCTGTTGTGGATCAAAAGCTGGCAGACCTCGATTAAAATTGTATCTGTAAAATAATATAGGCAAATATAGCAAGCACCATGCATTAGGAAAATTTATTTTACATTATTGCAAAGGATTTTATATACACAACAATTAAACCAACGTATACAGGCTTGTGATTTCATTATAAATAAGAATTCACACTATTATCGTGAATGGAGCCGCATGCAGTATATTAATGCAGTATAAAACGGCAAAGATAATGTATATGAACCAGGCGTGTTGGGAATCATTGTATGCAGTATGTCATGCAACCAGCTAGTGATCGAGTCAATGAATCACCGTCATCAGCAGCTTATGGAATAAAAATAACGGTTTTTTTATATTTCATAATGCACTTATATCAAAGCATATACTGAGCCGAGGCTATCACAAACAGTATATGCATGCGCTTTGATATAAGTGCATTATGAAATATACTAGTACTGATGCTGCTGACAGTTGTATGACATGGTGCCCTCGGTCCTGGCCGAGAGCAGGACCGATGGGGCACCGGCCAGCTGATTTAGTGACGTCACTGTACTTCTGAATCATGCATAGCCAGTTAAAGCAATGAACTCAGGCTCAGTAAAACCTGTCCCAAGCCACATCAACCATGCATGCGTACAACAAAAGCATGCCTTTTCCTGGTATTTAATACTGCTACAAATCAGTGTAATCAAAGACTGCCTGGTGCAATGACTCATCAAAGACATCATCACGTGCACTGCATAAGTAAAGCATATAGTATTAAAATTATACTGACCTGTCATCTAAAAAGTATCTATCCCCATCTCGTGCCCCAACAACAGAATCAGTCAATGGCTATAAAAAGGGAGGGAAGCCGTGATGTTAAATGGTATATATATATATAATCATGTAATCAGTGAAGTGGCAGTAGTCAGTATATACTGCTGGCATGCGTGGTGCCATATCATTCATGCAGTTACACACATGCATGCATGCAGTTATATACACTTATACCATCAGTTTGTCGTTTGAAAATCCAACACCAATCCATGTATCAGTTTTTACTGTTGCATAAATGTCCACGTAGTCATTGCCAACACGGGCGTAGGAAAAAGTAAAATCGTCTTCTACCCAGCATCCCGAATTGGAACACGCTTCAGGTGGAACGGTGGGAGGTTCAACAGGAGTAGCAGTAGGTGTACCAGTGGTACTGGGTGTATCAGTGGTGACAACAACCGATGTAGTGGCGCTTGGAGATGGAGTGGTAGTAGCAGTGGCATTACAATCCTTATTAGTGATTACAGGAGTATCTTCAGCACTGGCATCTATAAATGGGGAAGAAAACAGACAAGCCAATTATAAGTATCATGCAAACTTTAACTACATGACAATTAACCCCTCATGTGCATGCATGTGGCAGGTCACTGACATTGCATGATATGATGGAGTATTGCGGAAGTAAAAAGCACACACTATAGGGGAGAGTGAAACCTGTTTGTGTTTGTTTGTATTAATTGTGCTATTTATTGAATAGAGGAAATAGCATGTCAGCCGAACACGGCTATAAATTTGTGATTAATTACTTTATAACTTGATTATAATCTTCACTGGCCACTGGAACATATTGGCTATTATAGGATGGGAGCCCTATATATACCCCTGCAGCTATAGGGTATATGCAGTGATATGGATTTGTGGGTTGATTTAAGAGATATTGCATGTGCACTTATACAATTCAGTATACGGTAGGTTACAGGTTATACATGCACATGCATGCATATATGCATACTAGCACATAGGCAGATTTGGTTGCTAAAGACGCCTCTATTAGAGTGGCCACCAAAAACACCATTTGTGCCATTGATTCCATAGCTAGTGACTGCACCACCATATGCCCAAAGGACCCAACGGCATTCCAAAAGATCAATGTCACGTTCTGTATCAGTAGAATTAATGGGTCGCCTGAACTGGATAGAAGTGTATCCATCCATTTCTGTAACCATTGGCATGGTTATGTCCTGTTGTGGATCAAAAGCTGGCAGACCACGGTTTAAATTGTATCTGTAAAATAATATGGCAAATTAACAAGCACCATTAGGACTGAAAATTTATCACAATTAAAGCAGGATTTTATACACAATAAACCTGCATACAGGCTTGTGATTTCCTTATAAAGACATGCATACTCTTCGCCTGTCTTTGTTGAAAAAATAGCGGTTGCAGCACTCTTTTAACCAATCAAACTGAATGCTCAAATTGGTTATTACATCACTCTCAATTGAGTGATCTGCAACAATGCCAGATGACTGAGGCAAAGCTCGTACACTGAGCCCCACCTTTTTTACACGTGACAAAAAAACAAGTGAAGAGTATGCGTGTCCGGGCCCAGACCACTTGCACGATATGCCAAGTGGGCGGCCATGCCAGGCTAGTTAAAGCGGCAATGGCTTCAGCTCAGTAAAACTCATCCCAGCGAGGTTACATCATGTATGTACACAAAAAAAAGCATGCCTATTTTGCTATGTAAATTAGGCATCATTTGCAAATTAGTGTAATCAAAGAACTGCTACCACAAGGACTCAGTCGTCAATGGCATCATCATGCATGCATGTGCCGGCACTGATGTGCAGCGGGATGCATAAGTCACTACAGCATACATGCAGTATATTTGATTGAATCATCTGACCTGTCATCCAGAAAGTACATATCTCCATCTCGTGCCCCAACAACAGAATCAGTGTCCGGCTATAAAAAAATAAAAGGGAGGGGGAGGAAATATACATGATATCATCAATCAAGTATCAGTGCAGTCAGTATAGGTAGTCAGTACACTGCATGTGCAGTGCCATCATTCAATACTGAACACATACCATCAATTGGTCCTCTGAAATTCCGACACCAACCCACGTATCAGTTTCTACTGTTGCATAAATGTCCACATAGTCATTGCCAACACGGGAGTAAGAAAAAGTAAAACCGGCTTCCATCCAGCATCCCGAATTGGAGCACTGCGAATAAACCGAAGAGATATAAACCAGGGCAACAACTAATGCGAGCATCTTCCAAGTTTCACTGATGTTGAGACTTGAGACAGTAGACTCTACAACTGACCAGACAACCGTGTTGTCAGGATTTATACAGGACACCATAGAAGCCATACAACCCAGCCCCTCCCTCTCGGCGACGGAGCGAGCACTCGTGGCTACCCTTATCCTCGTTGGGAAGGGGCGGGTACCAGACTAGTCTATATATCTAATCTATGTCTATATATTTTTATGACACGTGTATCAACGTGGTTCTAATGTACCACACCCACATTATTATTTTACAATTCGTAATGCTACATTTGCCGAGCCATTTGCTCAAGCAAAAAAAAAAAAAGAGAAAAAGAGAAAATTGGCCTAAATATTTAAACTTTGTTCCCTGATGATGTAGTACAATGCAGTGCTGATCTAAAGAGCATTAGTAAAGTATAGAGTGAATACAACCATCATAACCATGGTTACTGCTGAGACAGCAAGATTAGCTGCACCATCTGTATGATGAAATATAAAAAAAAGGAATTAATAGGCTACTGTAGATTTAGCATTAGTATCAGTGTATGGGATGTGATTAACTGGATTAATGTAACTATAAAACAGCCTATCATTAGCCTTGTAAATTGTGCAAGAGCTAGGTGCTTGATGGACTGATGTTTGCTTATATGGTACATCATTCTAAGCAAGTGTGGTAACTAACCACAAAGACAGATTTGGCTTGAGAAAACACCTCTGGCTGAGTGCCCTCCAAATACACCTTCCTGACCGTTGCTACCATAGCTACTGATGGATCCACCATATGCCCAAAGGACATATCGACACTGATCCAGACTTATGTCCTGATCAGTGTCAGTGGAAACAACAGGCCTGGTAAAGGAGATGGTGGTAGTTCCATTGCTGACAGTAACCACCTTGTTCTCAAAATTTTGCACATCGTCAAATGGTGGACGAGTACGAGCAGTGTTATACCTGCAACCACAGAAATTTAGCTATTATTAGTCTATATGCTTTATAATGGTAATAGTTAAACCATTCATTATACTGTATGAATTGATCATCCTTTTAACATTCCAATGGCATGCAGACGTATCAGTGTTATGTTAGATCTATATAAATTGGCAAATACCTGTCATCAAGGAAATAGTCCGTACTGCCGTTGCTTGCTCCTACACCAACGTCTGTGGCAGGCTGGATTTGGCAAGCCGGAAAGAAAAATTAAGGTTTTAAAAAACACTATTATCTATGATTAACTACAGTGTTACCATTAGTGTATCAGCAGAGAAACCAATTGCAACCCAAGTGTCTGTTTCAACAGAAGCTGTGATGTTGACATTATCGCCATCTCGCTCATATGTGAATGTAAATCCATTTGCAGTCTGCGAACCACTATCAGAACAGCTGGAAACAATACCCTGAGCAGTACCACACAGGATCAATGCTATTGGAAGAAAGATAAAGAGCATCATATCGTCAGTCAAACCGTAACACAAGGAACAGAAGTAGATCTATAATGAAAAGCTCTGGAGAATAATACAGTTTGATGTAGTGTGGTGTTAGAATTAAATATCACTTCAAGTGTTACTTTATATTACTGCTAATTGATTCATCTATATTTACACTAGATGCACCATGGCTTTCTGCTTTGAAATGTGCACTGAGGAATAGAATACTAGTGCTTTTACTGTTTGACACAATTCTATTGTAGATCAAGTTATATTGCTTTACCCAATGCTTCTATTATTGTTTGTTATGAATATTATGGGTAATATAATGCAGACAGAGTGGGTGGACCTAGTCTATAGGTATTTATATTAGCATAGGTGGAACTCCCTGAGCTGGGATCCGGAGCCTGGGCACGAGACTATAGACTCTAGTCTGATTTTTTTTTTTTTTTTTTTGAGCGGTAAAACTAACCACACCAAAATAATTGAAAACTTGAGGTAAGGCATAATGGCGGTACTATTAGAGAACAACAAGGAAAATGTATGCGTAACAGTGAATGACCAAAAGAGCTCGGAATCGGTAAAGCCAAAGCAAGAAGTAGACTTACCACCTTCAGTAGAACGACTGCATCACGATGAGTGTCAGTACCTGGACTTGATACAGAACATCATCAGTCATGGGTCAGTCAAAGGAGACCGTACTGGTGTTGGCACAAAGTCAATATTTGGAGCCCAAATGAGGTTGGATAGATCGAGAGGGAAAGATTAATCAATATATAATATGTTACCATCACAGGTTCAATTTACGTGAAACTTTCCCATTGTTGACTACCAAACGAGTGTTCTGGAGGGGCGTGGCTGAGGAGCTACTGTGGTTTGTGGCTGGATGTACCAATGCTAAGACTCTATCAGAGAAAGGAGTCAGAATATGGGATGCAAACGGATCCAAGGAATTCCTGGAGAAACGTGGCCTGGGCCATAGAGAAGAAGGTTAGCTGCTATGAGAGAGTGAGGAAGAGAGAGAGAGAGAGAGAGAAAGATACTAGAAGTAAAGAAATGAATAGGAGAGGGAATAAATGTATTTTATTGTTATCATTAATGGTGGTTAGGTTTATTTCTAGATATTGATTATTTTTATATTTATTTCACAGGTGATTTGGGTCCAGTATACGGGTTTCAATGGAGACATTTTGGTGCAGAATACAAGGACATGCACACTGATTACACAGGCCAGGGAGTGGACCAGTTAGCTAATGTAATCCACACAATCAAAACCAATCCGAACGATAGGAGAATCATTCTATCTGCCTGGAATCCTACTGGTATAGTTATTATGTGTCTCATTATGGGAGGTGTGGCTTATTAAAATAATTATGCATGCAGTGTGTATAGGTAGGTGGGGGTGGCTTACTAGAACAATTACACAATGCATTATGTGGGTGGGGTTGCTAATATTTTCTGCTCCTTGCTATTTAGATCTTGATAAGATGGCTCTTCCACCGTGTCATGCTTTTGTTCAGTTCTATGTTGTTAACGATGAGTTGTCTTGTCAACTGTACCAGCGATCAGCTGACATGGTCAGTGATCGAGGCATACCCCTTTCATTTAACTAATAATTACTTTCTCTTCCCCCCCCCCCTCACCATAGGGTTTGGGTGTACCGTTCAATATTGCTAGCTATTCTCTGCTTACTTACATGATAGCACATGTTTGTAAACTTAAGGTAAATTGAAGAGTGTTGTTTAGAAGATATCTTCCGCTTTACTGTTTTTTATTTTCCAGCCGGGTGATTTTGTCCATACGTTAGGCGATGCACATGTTTACCTAAATCATATTGAGCCTCTCAAGGAACAAGTAAGTTTTATGCATCGATACTTGTATGTCCATGCTATACCAATGCAGTTATATGTATGGTTTTCATGTATACTCGCTTTCTCCATACTCAGTTAAAGCGTGAGCCCCGCCCTTTTCCCACACTTCGTATCAAACGTGTTATTGAAGATATTGATGACTTCAAATATGATGATTTTGTAGTGGAAGGCTATAAACCACACCCAAAGATAGCCATGGATATGGCAGTTTAAACACTACACTATATACATCTGGTATCACCCCAGGACAAGTACTATTATTATTATTATAATAATTAATATCACTTAAAATAAACTATACAGGGCTTTTTTTCCATTATTAGTTTTCAATTAATTATCTAAATTGATTATTCCTAAGTAAAAAAAAAATGCAATTAATTGCATGTACATAAACAATTGGTAAATGGCAAATGGCAACAAAACAAAATTCCTTCAACTTTGACGAAAATTAAGCACACATACAAAAAAAAAAAATTAAAAGATGACGATGTTATATAAATAGTCTATCTATTTCAATAGGGACTTGATCGCGTCACTTTCAGCACAGTCAACATAGGCAGTTCCGTCTGGTGCTTTCAGGTCCTTCTTTGCTCCCTAAATTATTGATATTATATTTATAAAGGTTCTAAATATCAACAACAATACAATAAAAAAAAATAGTCTAGCCCGCATATTTATGCTGTGTATAATGATAGACCGAGGAAAAAAAAACTTCTGATTGAATTTTATTTATGATTGATAACTATGATTTACACAAACTTATAATTATCTAAACAAACAAAACGTTTATTTTCACACAAACGCTGATGTAAATATTTCAAAATGAAAGCATGTACCATATTGGCTAAAAAAAAAGAAAGAAAAAACCATAGCATGATGTACCATCATGTGTTTCTGGAGTTATGGTACAGTCAAGTAATTCATTAATATACCAAACAAACAATCAAGGTATATAGTTAGCAAAACTTTCGACCATAACACTAGTTTCTGAAACTTTATGAAAAGACATATAACCATTACCATTAATGGTACAAGCTTTACTACTAACAGTACAATGTATCTATAGGCTACTGACAGGAAGCAAAAGGAAGTCTAGATTATTATCGTTGGCAGAGAATGTTACTCAAGCGTCACTAAATAAGGAGCTACATACATGGTGGCAAGCTAAGGTAGAATTTGCAACTCGTTAAAATATGGTAGACATTCTATATTGTGAGGATTTTTAAACCAGTAGAACCTGGTAGATTAGATTATTATAACTGGATTTTGAAAATATATACACATAATTATATAGCTTTATCCCCCCCCCCCCCACCCCCCTTTAAACTATCCTCTACCTTAGATAATAAGAGTTCCACACACTCCACGTGGCCCTCATAGATGGCAGCCAACAGCGCTGTTATACCATGCTTGTCTGGTAACTAAACAAAACAGATACTACTTAAACAGTGAATAATGAATAAATCAGTATCAAAACTCAAGTATATTTTCTAATAAAAGGTTAATAATAATTATGTATTATTTGAAGTTGGCAGGGTGTTTTTTTCACGATAACAATTGCTATATATTCAATCACATTTTTTGTTTCTTTAACAAATGGGAGATACATAAACATACCAAACAGCAGATAAACACAAATCCAACATTTCCTCATTTGTACATACACACACAATTATACCACCTTAGTATAATTATACATGCAACTAATATACATTAGTAACACAATATACAATTATCATGGTAGATCCATTGGCAAGGGAATACTTACTTAGTGAATTCACAAGAAAAAACACCCAAAGAAATTATTTCATTTTGCACATGGTCACATCCAATTTACCAAACATACCAAAGCACCACATAAGACATAACATAGACATTGGTTTAGCTTGTTGTCTTTATTCTTTAATTTCATCTCATCAAACCATTTTTTTCCCTATTTCGTCAATATAAAACCCACTAGCATATACATACAGCCAGTAGGTTGGCTACTGTTTTTACATAGCTGACTGTCAATAAAACCCTAATTAACTTAAACGGTTGCTATAATTCTTGGCAAACAAACTAAAACAAAAACTTTCCTGTTGCCAAGTGTCCAATCAACCAGCAAACCTATAACTCATACTCCTGCCCTTCAAGACGGCTTTATAACATACGTAGTTACCAGTTACTCTTTAACCAAGACCAGAATATAAATCACTTTCACATATTAGTTAATACAATTGAAATTAACTTTATTACTGGAAAAAAAACCTTGATAATCTGGCCAAAACAAGATTTACAGGTATTAACAATGGTTCTAGTTTTAAACAGTAAAGGGCTAGGCCCCATTATGACCATTCCAAGGTTACCCACTGAAGAAGCAAATCATGTAAGTAGGTGTGGTCACTATTTTCAGTTGAAAAGGATGCAATGTTCTATTATACAGCACCCTTCTAAAGCACACAGTACTCTTAAACATGGGTAGAGGAAGTGATAATACAGGGAACTCACATTGACATCTGCTCCTTTTGATAGTAGGTATTTTATAACATCACAGTGACCATAGTCAGCTGCCACATGGATAGCTCTCCTACCGCCAGTTAATTCACCATTGAGATCATAACTAGACTGCAAATAAAGTATATATTTTAGTCTTTAAAACACACACACACACACAATAGCTTCGTTTATAAGCTATAGCAAACAAGTCTAATTGATTAGCTAAACAATCCACGTTGAGTCAAAGACTCGTTTACTTCTCATATGGTGAGAACTTCAAAACTAAGCTATACTGATAGACTATATACGAATCATCGATTTACCTTTTTAATAGCCTCTAAATCTCCGTTTTTCACAGCCCAAAGCAAATCATCAGCCATTATACACAACTAACGAGAACTTTTCCTGGATCTACTAAGTTAGTTGCTTGCCAGAGATCTATCACGTGACCAAATTATTAAAATTATTTAGACTAGAATCATACTTGGAATTTATTAATTAACAAAGGGTGTGGCTCATTTTAAAAAAGTTTTCTTTTTGTATCTTCTCCATGCTCTTTGTATTATAACTGCTGCTCTAATACACTGCCTGATCTGTGTAACTCGTGACTTATGCTTATGCAATTCTTTGGAGTATAATCTTTCCGAATTTGGTTGAACTACAAAAGACTTTGTGGGAGTTGATTTCAGACTTGGTTTCTGGTTTGTCTCCGTGCTCTCCTGGTAAGCCTTTGTTTTACTAGGTTCAAGTTCAGTTTTGTTGGTTAGCACAGCTACAAGATGTTTTTCATTGGATCTGTGTAATTTATAATCTTCAACGTTTCTTGTCATTCTGCCGTGTTGGCTCACCACTGATGATATTTCTGGATGAGAATCATTTTGTAACCCACCAACAACAGCTAATGCCTAAAATAATCGTAATAACAATCACTACCCATCATACACGACAGTTTAGTTGAATGCATACTGGTTCATTTGTTGCAGTAACTGAATTTCTGCTCTGTAGTTCTACTTTCAATGTAAGCAGTCTCCGCATTGTGGCTGCTTCCTTGAGCTCAAGTTGTTTCTGTAGTTGAGCTATCCTTAGATCCTGCGCATCTTCACCAATCTAGTATATATCAATCAGTTATGCATTAATTTAATGAATGATAGTACAATTACCCTTGATTGATGGCTGCCAGTATCCTTGACAATCATGTTGCTATCTCGTATTCCACTTTGACTCATTGCCACAGGAATGTCTGACCTGTTCTTCAACTGCTCAAGGTTTCCGGAAAGCTTGTCCTATTATGTAACACATGATAATTATTCCACGTCATGTTTCGCCGGCTACCATGCAAGCACATACCATTTTCAGTTTCAGCTGTTGCTCAACCTTTTTCTCTGTAATAAGTTCATCAAGACTAACACCAGCTTGCTGCATTCTGAGCACCTTAGCATGCTGGGAAGCTAGTTTTGCTGATATGCTCTCCAAGTCAAACCTATAATATCAATATACATGATCCGTCAGTGTAAAATACATGCATGCAGTTAGTATAATTATACTACTCAGTCATACCTGATGGTATTTACCAGTACTTCATGATCTAAGCTATTCACTTTCTTAATCAAATCTTGTCTGCTTTGAACCTGCTCTTTGCTGGAGTCGTCTTTCTGTGGTGGTGGTGATACTTTGGTGTGCATACTTTTAATGCTGAGTTTGGATTGTCCAGCTGCTGATCTCTGATTTGAGGGAGGGAATCTATTGTTACCACCTGATGCGGATGGAAGGACTTCACGATATTGCTGCTGTGCAGACTGTTGTTCTCTCTTCAGTTCATCTGGTGCCATAGCTATCTTTAAGTTAGTACCACCAGATGCACTATCAGGTAGTCTTTGCTTACAGTTGTCTGATTGAGTATTCTCCACAATAGTTGGAGTGGGTGATAAGGAAGTAGTTTTTGATAATGATGATTTATATACAGTAGTAGTACCATGATGAGCTGTTTTGCTGATCGCATGCTGCTTGTTTGTTATTACAGCCGTGCATGGTACTGAAGTAGGGTAATCAATACAGTAGTGCGATGAGTCTGTTTGGAGTTCGTCATCCTTTAAGCTAATGAATCCGCTGCTCAGCTGTGATTGAGGACTAGTTGATATAGTTGCAGTGCCGCCTTGAGTCCGAGTGATGCAGGGTGATAATACGTTATGGCGGAGCCAGGGGGGAGTGGCCATGGAAGAATGCTGTTCCTTTACTGGTGACACTTGTAATGACTTGTCAACCATTTTTCTCTTCAATTTTTCCTTTTGCTTGAATCGTTTGTTCTCTTTAACAGTGTGGGTTATGACATCCTTCAATATGACCAAAGCTTCATTAAACAGCGTTGGACTGTTGATACCTATATATAATACACACAATGCAGACATGTGCTTGCAATGGTGTGGACAGTATTAATACACATTATATATTCACAAACCTTCATTGACTGGATTGGTTATTTTACCATGAAGGAAATCGTACAAAACTTTATGGCATTTCTTCTTCTGCTCATCAGTAAGTGCAACAAGGGAGTTATTCTTGTTACACTAAAATAAGCCATTATTAATGTTATAGTGTATATCATACAGTATAATGTGTGTATAGTGTATATTTAGGGTTTAGTACTTACAAAGTTGCTAACACGCTCATTTGTACTAGCAGCTGCCTTCATTTCTTCCATTTCCCTTTGCAGTTCTTGTACTCTCTTTTTCAACATTCTAATAACAACTTCATCATCAAGCTCTTCGTTACGCCTGCATGTGTGTATATAGACAAAGTAATCCTGGTAATCAACCAATAGTAATATATACATACGTTGCTTTGTTTGATATGCAGGCAACTCTCTGAGAAAATCTACAAGTTGAAATGGTCTCGAGTATGTTAGCTTCATCCGGTGATAGATTAGCAACCATTGCTGTAATGCAGTTCCCGCCAAGACTGTCCCTCAGTACCATTGTTAAAAGAGAATTACGATATGGAACAAATTGAGGACTGCTTGGTTGTGGGCTAGCGCAACTTGATACAGTTTCAGTACTAACAGAAGGCGTTGCCGATTGTCCACCATTTTTACCAATGGATAGTGCATGTTTCTGCAGTACCACAATAACATGCTCAAGATGATGAAGGGACAGGTTTATGTGCTTCGCTTCTTGAAGCACTTGACCTGTAGCGCAGGTCTTATAGACTCTTTCAGATCCAGCCAAATCAACAAGATTCAGTTTAGATCTATATAATAACATGTAAAGGTACAAGTTAATATTTAGTCAATGTATGCTCACGAGAGTTGACATGTTTATGTATAATGCCTGCAATAGTTATAATTATATTACCTGATTCGTACTTCAGAGCCTGGTTTTTGTGAAGTGAGAAGTATAGTGAATATTGCGTGGGATCTGGAGGAAGAGAGATTCATCGTTGTTTCTGCTACTCTTCGACAGGTAGATCCCTTCAAATTAAGCAATATAATAACTATACTTCATTAATTAAGGTTAATTAATTATGAAATACTTGGAAAAGTAGACTTAGTGCAACTTCTTCATTTGAAGCCAAATGCGATGACAGATGTCTCACATGTACTTCACCATTGGGACCCTCCAATACTGATACCTGTTTATGATTAATGTATACATAAAATACCAGTAGATCTATATAACCAGCTAATGCATTATACCCTTCGATACCACTGAGCTCAGTGAATTAAACTAAGTATGCTGAGCACAAACACTGGACAGCATATGCTATTTGGTACCTTGGGTAAACTAGTCATAATTCCCTCGTTTCTAGTACCCGGGCTAAGTAAGTCGTATCCAGTGTCTTGATAGATTTCCAGATATGAGATATGGATGGTGCTTAGTTCTCCTTCTCTGTCTTCCTGATAATTGGGTGATGATGATGATTGTTTACGTGATTCAAGTGCGGAGTATATGTATGATATCGTTCGTGGAATTATGCCTCTCTCGTGAAACTGCCTAGCACCTCCTTCGATAGTATGTGTCTTGCCTGATGCAGTCTGTCCATAAGCAAACAATGTTCCGTTAAAACCTTCCAGAAATCTGTCAATCATTTCCACAGCCACACAATTGAACACGTCTTCCTGTGTAGAGTTCTCGTTAAATACTCTGGTGAACTTGAACAAGCGCTCATGGTAAGGACTACCAACAAACTTTTCAACCTTTTTGTCACCAATTGAAATTTTTATGCTATCACTGCTGACAGACAGGTCTTCATATCTAGATGCTCTTTTTAGAAGAGGTCTCAATCTACCATAAACTTTGATCTGGGACATTACCTTTATACGCGTACATGTACATACACACACAACATTTACTTGCAGTAGCTGGGGTGGAGCTCAAAGGTTATTTTCAAAAGATTCTAAAGTCACGTGACTAGTGAGCCACGCCCATTTAAAATTAATTTTGAAGGAGGGCCACTCACTCATCTCACTGGCCGGCCAGCACTGGCGAGCCCATTCCACTTGGCTCAGTCGTCGTTCCCTCTGTCCGTGATAAACTGTCAGAGCTATGTGTCCAGGAGGTGTACGCACGCTGTATGTCCCGTTACTCCTAATTTTATTTCCAATAATTATTTGTCGAGCTGCAACCACTCACTGGATAGTTACCCAGGATGGAAAAATAAATAAACAGGTGTGTATACTGTGTGTGTTGTCTTCATCTTGATATCTCCCTTTATAATGTAGGAGGGCTCACCGTTTGATTTGCATCAATCTCACAACCTGTTTGCCTTACTGGACCAGGAGAGAAGAATCACTAAATTACACCATCTTCACCAGTCCCTCCTCCACCAGAAGCACGAGTTTCAGGAGATAATGGATTTGGAAGGATATCTTATTGATAAACCGTTTAAACCACCATCGAACTGTAAAGATGTTAAAGATCTACAGAACCATGACCTTAGCGTTTCAACCGTAATATCACTGGCAGAGAAAAGCATCAAGTAAAGCTTTATAGCTATAATTCAACCTGCCATGCATCACTACGCCCACCCTCCCCCCTTTTAGCCATTTGTTTGTACATGTAAATGACACTAGTTTGGGGTGGGCCTGGTTCAGCATTGTGATGGTCGTAATTTGAGCCATATTGATAATCAAGACAGTGTTATTCTTTCTAAATCCCGGTATATATATCTAGACTGCATTATCCATTTAATAGCCATTGGTAATATATTCAGCATAGTCCTTGTATTGTATACTACTGCTGCTATCTATTAATTTACGTCGTCATCCAGTTTCACATGCTCTTATGTTGCTCCTGTAGTCATGACGATTATCTTGACCCCGCCCCTTTGTCTGAAGAGAACCTACCATATTGTTACAAGTTCTCTGAAGTCCAGGTATCCCAGTTATCTCCAGTAGATGTAATTAAGAAGATAATCAACAACGAAATGCTTGTAGGAGTGCCTGAGCCCACACTTGTTGCACCCTTCTATTTACAGCAAATCGAGTTTGGGAACTCAGTCCATCAAGCATTGCAAAGGGTACTGATACACAAAAATACAATGTGTTATGTGTTTGCATGATAGGCCAGTTATTTTACTATACAATTCAAATACACTATTTAGTATACTTATCATGTGTGTTCATAATTATCTAGAACACGACATCCTGGGTTTTATATCACTTAGCAACTATTTACTGGCGATCTATTGGTGACACTAACGAAGCAATAGAATGTATCAAGAGACTGTTCCAATTCTCACCCAAGTAATTTATTCATAAAAGAAAATATTCATATGCTCCGCCCACTCATAATATTAACCCTTTACTAACTTAGATCTTCATATGATTTACCCCTCCTGCATCTTGCCAATCTCCTTCATCGCGGGGAGTATATACACGAGTCCCTGATGCCATTGAAAGATGCCATTTATATGTCTCCAGAGAGTGGAGTCCTCTTCTATACCCTGGGGAAGATTTATATAGTATGTTGAAGCGGGGGGGGGGGGGGGGGGGGGGGGCAGG
>JAYJLX010120082.1:0-19862 GCA_036873525.1 Chalinula nematifera
GTTTCACTATCTGTTGGTATAGCTATTGTTATTTGTATTGAGCCTGATTCAACTGTAAGCCAGTGTAGTTCTCCTTTTAGTTTTAGTATTTTCTTTATTAAAATTTCAACTAAACCAACATAAAATTCACCCCAGCATTGGTTTATTTGAATAATGACTTTTGTGTGATTTTTTCCAACATTGAATCCTTGTAGTTTATTTTTGAGTTGTTGAATTGGTGTTGATGATTTGAATTCATTTGCTTTTTGAATGTGTTCATTGATGTCCTGTAGTAGTCGTGATTGTCCAATGATGTGTTCAATAACTCCTTCAAGTAGACTACCATCCATGAAGTTAGTACGTTCTCTGAGTATATCAAATATTTCACTGATGGTTCTACATGTTTTTAGCCCTGGGATTGAAATATGGATCAATGCTGCTTTTATTAAAGACAGGCAGTCCTCTAATGTTTTCTTTTTAAATTTAATCAATTTCTCGATCTCATTTTTTGCTGCGCCAAATATTCTTGTAAACGATAAGTGTAATTCCTTTAGTGTAGTGATTATTGTTTCTTCTTCATCTTTTTTAAGAGTAACCACAATTTTGTTCCCCTCTTCATTTGGACTCATTTCTCTTGCTATTAATAATGCAATTCTTCCTGCTAGTGCTATTTCTTTAGCTTTTTCCAATGCTATAGCAACATCCCTCCATGATGGGTTGGGACACACTGATAGCCACTTGCTGTATAGAGCTGTTTTCTGTCCATTATTTGTTCGCTCATCTTTTTTTATTTCCTCAATATGATGATATTCTATACCTTGTAGATTAAAAGCAAACTTCTCCCAGTCTACCAGCACCTCAAGTTGTGTATTCAAGTTAGCAACTGTTAACAAATCATCCATTACTCATATGATTGCCATTCATCGATTAGCTAGACTATAGCTTTGCTTGTTTAATCTTTAGTGTTACCATGGTAACATCAGTATAAACCAGCCACACCCTTGCATGTCACAAGACCTGATTATATTCATGATATACCACCCATAATATGTATAATGTACGTTGTTGATTCATTGTACTGACAGTGCATGTACATGTAGTGTTATGTAGGCATGCTATTGGGTGCTTGTACATGTATTCTGTACTTGGGATGAGTATACTTGTATTCAGTATACATACAGTGTACATGTATATTGTATTTAATGATAATGTGTCAGTGTACATGTACTTAGTGCATATGTTGAGCACATGTTATGAAATCACTGTATAGTTATTCATTGCTTGCAATAATTTTGATTGAAAAAGACTAACTGTAAATTTGTTAGGTTGTAAAACTTATAGCTGACTTAGTGTTGTTTACATGTATGTAGTTGAGCTATCTTCATCTTTAAGATTCTTGTATTTATGTCCCCGTATGCAATCATTTACATTGAATTATGGAATACAATTATTATAATTGTGAAGTAGCCTTTACTCCTGTCACCAATTGAGTACCATTGGTTCTTATATTACTAAACATTACGGTTGAAATGAATCATGATAATAAATGAAAGATGTGTAAAGTATTTGAATTAAGCAACACTGTCAGACTGTTAGTGTGTAAATAAATTGATTGAATTAAGTTACTACATAAACAATAATGAAGTGAATACATGTATACACTGTAGTTAATAAGTTTGCCGAACATCAGTCATTATCTTGTGTTGTAGGTTGTAATGGCCAGTGGAAGGGACACTCATCAGTTATCAGTAATGGTGGACAGCACAGGATATATAGAGCTCACTCAATAGGTGTGTCAGTAATGTATTGAGTATAGTAACAGTGTATTGAGTATACCTGTATATAACATACATACACACAGTGACATGGGTTAATAATGGAGTGGGGTATACTATACCTTATATACAGTACTACTGTCAGTCACTTGAGGAGTACGTTATTGTGTAATCGAGTCGTTGTAATACAGAGTGGGAGGGGCATTAGTTAAAATTCCATGAGGGCCATTATTTGGAGTAACGTCTCTATTAGCCAAATATCCTGTAGAATGGTTCAGTATGGTATATATTATAGTGATTACAGCTGTATAATACCTTACCATTGTCAATATGAGGAGTATATGTGAATCCATCATTAGGTTAACATTATTCTCAGCAACTGTTTACAGTAGACTATAACCCCACTGTATATACTAGAATAACAACTATTAACGATTATTAAAATAGGTATATTACGTGTACCTGTAGTATATTTGTGTCTTCATACTATAGATTACCAATTTCATGTATTGCCGTACAGTATAGTATGTTGGATTGTGTATCCAATAATGCCCATCATTATTGAATACTGGAGACAGGGATCAGTACAGCTTGCTTTATAACCACGTACATGAAGGTTGAGTTTAAACGATTGTCAACTAAAAATCTGTTTTAAAGTTTGGAGGCCTAACAAAAAAAATCATTCTGAATTACATGTAAGTTATATTTTTATAGAATAATACATACTATTTATTTTATTGCATGTTATTTGCTGTACCTGACAGTTGACAACCAATATGTATAGGTGGGATTGTAGTAGCTTCATGTATCGTTTAGTCATAATCATGGAAGGACATTTGAACAGTAGGTTTTATCCAAAAAAAGTCACTAATAGTCAGTGTAATTAGTAGTAAACAATTGATAAGTATGCATGCATGCATGTATGAATTATTAATTAGTGTTACCTGAATAATTAATCACGTTTTGAATCCATTGATTAATTTACAAAAGCAGAGATTAATACTGGACTGATTTCTTCAAAAGCAAATTTTATAACTCTGTCCTTTTTTTATGTCCCCTAGTTCGTCTATGATTATAATTCTGTTCCCAATACTGTCTTTAATCTCAATTTTCATATCTCTGTCTTTTTTCAGTATGTCCTTCAGTTCATCAATGATCGTATCTCTGTTATTTTCTGCAGTGGGCTGCTGCATTAGAGGCATTAGTGTTTTTACAGTCTCATTTTCAACAAAGTCAATCATTTTTAATACCTCCTTCGATTTCTTTGTGTTTTGTGGCCTTATCAATTTGTTACACAAATCGTATTGACTTCTTAACGATATTGCATCTTGTACATTGTAATGATAGATCACTTCGTCAATAATGTCTGTAGATTGGTTGAGTTCCCTTATAAAGTAGTCCACTAGAGGATGCATCACCTGCAATAATGCAATACCGATTCCTTTAATACAGAACCGTTGGAGTTGTTCAGTATTGAGATATGTTTTAATTAGATCAATTGCTTCAATAGACTGAGTATAGTCCATTATTATTGATAGTGCATCATGACCTAAATTATTACATTTCAATGGATCAGCATTAGCTTCCAATAACAGTTTCATACATTTGGTTGAATAATGGCAACAGGATAATCCTATTGCTGTATCACCATTATTGTCTTCAATGTTAGGATCAGCTCCATTTCTTAATAGTAGTTCAACTACTTCATGATGACCATTTTTACTAGCTAATATTAAAGCAGTTCTGCCAGTTGTCGTGGTTTTTACATTGGGATCAACTTGTTTCTGTCGAAGTAATAATTCAACTATTTTGTGATGTCCATTTTCACTAGCATCCATCAATGGTGTCCAACCGTAATTATCTAAAAGATTTGGATTAGCATTGTGTTTTAGAAGTGTTTCTGTTACTGCGTAATGACCAAAGTTGCATGAAATATGTATTAATGCCATACCATTTTTAGTTTCATTGGGATCAACTTGATTCTGTAATAATAAATCAACAATTTTCTCATGTCCGCTCATAATTGCGATCAGTAGTGGTGTGCAGCCCTTGTTATCTGGTATATTTGGGTCAGCTTTGTGTTTTAGAAGTGTTTCTGTTACTGTGTAATCGCCATTTAAACATGATAATCCTATTGCTGTGTTTCCATTTTCATTTTGAATGTTGGGTTCAGCTCCATTTTGTAGTAAGAGCTCAATTACTCCATTGTGTCCTGCTATACTAGCTTGCATCAAAGCTGTTAATTCTTGAATTTTTTTATTTTTTACATTGGGATCAGCTTGATTTTGTAATAGTAAATCAACTATTTTCTCATGTCCCACTGCACTAGCAGCCATCAATGGTGTGCAGCCATTGTTCTCTGGTATATTTGGGTTAGCATTGTGTTTTAGAAGTGTTTCTGTTACTGTGATATGGCCATTTAAACATGATAATAGTATTGCTGTTCTACCATTATTGCCTTGAACATTCAATTCAGCTCCATTTTTTAATAGTAGCTCGATTACTTTGTTATGACCATATCGACTAGCTTGCATCAATGCAGTTTGTTCATTTTTCTCGTTTTTTACATTGGGATCAACTTGTTTCTGTAGTAGTAAATCAACAATTTTATCATGTCCCATTGCACTAGCAACCATGAGTGGTGTCCAGGCATTATTGTCCAGTATATTTGGGTCAGCATTGTGTTTTAGAAGTGTTTCTGTCACTGTGTAGTGGTCTTTTCTACAAGATAATTGTATTGCTGTGTCACCATTATTGTCTTGTACATTGGGTTCAGCTCCATTTCTTAATAATAGCTCAGTTACTTTATTATGACCGTTTTCACTTGCTTGCATCAAAGCAGTTCGTCTATCACTGTTTGTTACATTAGGATCAACTTGTTTTTGTAGTAATAGTTTAACTATTTTGTAATGACCCTCTTGACTAGCAGCCATCAGTGATGTCCATCCATTGTTATTCGATATGTTTGGGTTAGCATTGTGTTTCAGAAGTATATCTGTTACTGTGTAGTGGCCTTTTAGACATGATAATTGTATTGCTGTTTTACCATCATTGTCTTGTGCATTAGGTTCAGCTCCTTTTATTAATAGTAGCTCAACTGCTTTATTATGACCATTCACACTAGCTATCATTAAAGCAGTTTGTCCACTGTCATTTGTTACATTGGGATCAACTTGTTTCTGTAGTAATAATTCAACTATTTCACGATGTCCCTCTTGACTAGCTAACATCAATGGTGTCCAATCGTCAGTACCTGGTATATTTGGGTTAGCATTGTGTTTTAGAAGTGTTTTTGTTACTGTGTAATAGCCATTTAAACATGATAATTGTATTGCTGTTCTACCGTCACTGTCTTGTAAATTAGGTTCAGCTCCACTTATTAGTAATAGTTCAGCTACTTTATTATGACCTTTTTGGCTTGCTTGCATCAAAGCAGTTCGACTATTACTGTTTGTTGCATTGGAATGAACTTGTTTCTGTAGTAATAGTTCAACTATTTTGTAATGGCCCTCTTGACTAGCAAGCATCAGTGGTGTCCAGCCACCGTTATTCGATATGTTTGGGTTAGCATTGTGTCTTAGAAGCATTTCTGTTACTGTGTAGTAACCGTTAAAGCATGATACATGTATTGCTGTTATACCATCATTGTCTTGTATGTTAGGGTCAGCTCCATTTCTTAATAGTACCTCAACTACACGTACATATGCTTTATTATAGCCATTTCGACTAGCTAGTATCAAAGCTGTTCTTCCATTATTATTTGGTATATTTGAATTAGCATTGTGTTTTAGAAGTGTTTCTGCTACTGTGTAGTATCCATTTATACATGATAATAGTATTGCTGTGTCACCATAACTGTTATGAATGTTAGGTTTGGCTCCATTTCTTAGTAATAGTTTAACTACTTCATGGTGACCATTTTGACTAGCTTGCATCAGAGCAGTTCGTCCAGTTTTCACGTTTGTTTTGTTGGGGTCAACTTGTTTTTGTAGTAGTAGTGCAATTATTTTGTGATTTCCATTATCACTAGCAACCAACAGTGGTGTCCAACCATCGTTGTCTGCCATTTTCGGGTCAGCATTGTGTTTTAAAAGTGTTTCTGCTACTGTGTAGTGACCCTTTAAAGATGATAACATTACTGCTGTGCTACCATCATTGTCTTGTCTATTAACATTAACTCCAGTGGTTGTCAGTAGGTGTTTAACAATGTTCCCATGGCCATTTTTACTAGCTATTATCAGTGGTGTTTGTCCTTGTTCATTAGTGTGATCAGCATCAATACCCATTTCCAGTAATAACTGAATTGCCTCAATATTACCCACTCTACTGGCCTCTAGTATAGCTCTCTCAAAGGTGTAATTGACATTGTCTGACAAACGTACATGTATGTTACATATAAATAAAGCTGGGTTTGAACCTATTTGTATCATGATAACTCCCATTACTGCTGCGAAGTGTAGTGTCTGTGAAAGATTATCAATCACTTCATTTTCACTATCTGTCGGTATAGCTATTGTTATTTGTATTGAGCCTGATTCAACTTTAACCCAGTGTAGTTCTCCTTTCATATTTAGTATCTTCTTTATTAAAGCCTCTACTAAGCCAACATAAAATTCACCCCAGCATTGGTTTATTTGAATAATGACTTTTGTCTGACTTCTCCCGGCATTGAATCTTTGTAGTTTATTTTTCAATGCTTCAATTGGTGTTGATGATTTGAATTCATTTGCTTTTTGAATGTGTTCTTTAATGTCCTGTAGTAGTCGTGATTGTCCAATGACATGTTCAATGACTCCTTCAAGTAGACTACCGTCCATAAAGTTGGTACGTTCTCTGAGAATATCAAATATTTCACTGATGGTTCTACAGGTTTTTAGCCCTGGGATTGAAATATGGACCAATGCTGCTTTTATTGAGAAAAGGCAATCCCCTAACGTTTTGTTTTTCAATTCCACCAATTTCTCAATTTCATTTTTTGTCAAGCGCAGTATCCTTGTAAATGATAAGTGTAATTCCTTTAATGTAGTGATTACAATTTCTTCATCATCTTCTTTAAGAGTAACTACAACTTTGTTCCCCTCTTCATTTGGACTCATGTCTCTTGCTATTAATAATCCAATTTTTCCTGCTAGTGTTATTTCTTTAGCTTTCTCCAATGCTATAGCAACATCCCTCCATGATGGGTTGGGACACACTGACAGCCACTTGCTGTATAGAGCCTTTTTTTGTTCATTATTTGTTTGCTCATTTTTCTTTATCTCCTCAATATTGTGGTATTCTATTCCCAGTAGATAAAGGGCAAATGTCTCCCAGTCTACAAGAGCTTCAAGTTGTGCATTTAAGTTAGCAATTGTTAGAGAATCATCCATTGCTCGTGATTGCCATTCTCAAGTAGCTAGACTATTGCTTGTTTAACTTTAGTGTAACCATGGTAACACCAGTATAAACCACCCACATACACCCATGCATGTCACAAGACTTGACTATATTCATAATGTATACCACCCATAATGTGATAATTTTTTGTATTGACAGAGTGTGTAGTACACATAATTATAGTGTTTATGTAGTCACTAAAATCAATTCATATTTTATACCAATGAAATATATATCGTTTCAATGAAGTAATTGAGTATTAATTCATATGGAGTAGAGTTGCTTATGAATACTTGTATTCAATATGCATTCATGTATATTGTATCCCATGATATGTGTCAGTGACTCAATGTACATGTAATATTAGTGCATGTGTTGAGCACATGCATGCTATAAATGTCATAATAATAATTATTATTCATAGTTTGCAATAATTGATTAAAAAAGACCAACTGTAAATTTTTTATTTTGTAAGACTAAGTGTACACATATATAGTTGAGCTGTCTTCATCATTAGAACTGTCATACATTAATGTAGCAGCTGTCTTTACTATTTATTATCATCAATTATTTGTGGTATATAGCCATCGTTATTAGCAATTGTTGGGTCAGCATTGTGTTTTAGCAGTGTTTCTGCTACTGTGTATTGGTTGTTTAAACATGATAATCCTATTGCTGTGTCACCATCATCGTCTTGAGCATTAGGTTCAGCTCCATTTATTAATAGTAGCTCAACTACTTCATTATGACCATTCACACTAGCTATCATTAAAGCAGTTCGTCCATTTTCATTTGTTACATTAGGATTAACTTCTTTCTGTAGTAATAGTTCGACTATTTCATGGTGTCCTTCTTGACTAGCAGCCATCAGTGGTGTCCATCCATCATGATTAGCTATGTTTGGGTCAGCGTTGTATTCTAAATGTGTTTCTGTTACTGTGTAGTGGCCATTGAAACATGATGCTTTTATTGCTGTGTTGCCATTATTGTCTTGAATGTTAGGATCATGTCCATTTAATAGTAAGTGTTCAACTATCTTGAGGTTTCCTCCTTGACTGGCAGCCATTAGTAGCGTCATTCCATCAGGACGTGTTGTGATATTGTGTTTTAAAGTGAATAGTAGATGGTTACCAACCTCATGATTACCAAGGATACAACTGACCATCAATGGTGTTGATCCTTTGTGTGTGACAATGCTAGTATCAGCATTTGCTCGTACTAGAGTTTGATAAATGTCAATAGTTTTAGCCACCATTACTGCTGTTTGTCCATGTTCATCAGTGTGATTAGCATCAATACCCATTTCCAATAATAACTGAACTGCCTCAATATTACCTACTCTACTGGCCTCTAGTATAGCTCTCTCAAAGGTGTAATCAGGATTTTCTGGCACACTTATGTTAAACTTTAATGTAGCTCTCTCAAAGGTGTGATCTGGTATGGTAGCCTCAGCTTGACGTGGCCCTATTTGTACCATGGTAACTCCCATTAGCTCAATTAACTGTAGTTGCTGTGTACAATTATCAATGGTTTCCATTTCACTATCTGTTGATATAGCTATCGTTATTCGTATTGAGCCTGGTTCAACTCTAAGCCAATGTAGTTCTCCTCTTATATTCAATAGCTTTTTTATTAAAGTCTCAACTAAACCAATGTGAAACACACCCCAATGTTGATTTATCCGAATAATGACTTGTGTTTGATTCCTCGTAGTGCAAAATCCTTTCAGTCTATTTTTAAATTCTTGGACTGGTATTGAACATTTGAATTGGTTCACACTTTGAATATGTTCTTTGATGTCCTTAAGTAGTTGTGATTCCCCAATGACATGTTCAATGACTGCTTCAAGTAGACTACCATCCATGAAGTTAGTATGTTGTGCAAGAATATTGAATATTTCAGTGACTGATGTGCAGGTTTGTAGTCCAGGGATTGAATTGTGAACAAGAGCTGTGTTTATAGAGAAAATGCAATCTTCCAATGTTATTTGTTTCTGTTCAATCATTTTCTGAAATTCTTTTCTTGCTAAATTTAATATTCTTGTAAATGATAAATGTGAAAGGTTCAGTGTATTTACTATTATTTCTTTAAGACAAATTAGTTTTTGATTATCCATTCTCGTCTGCATTACCAGTATTGCCATCAATAGCCAAATTTTTGTTGCTAGTGTTAATTCTTTAGCTCCCTCCAATGCTATAGCAACATCCCTCCATGATGGGTTGGGACACACTGACAGCCACTTGCTGTAAAGGGCTAATTTCTGTCCATTATTTGTTCGCTCATCTTTCTTTATCTCCTCGATATGATGGTATTCTATTCCCGGTAGATTGATGGCAAATGTCTCCCAGTCTACTAGGGTCTCGAGTTGTGTGTTTAAATTAGCAACCGTCACAGGGTAATCACCCATTGAGCCCTATATACAGTACAGTATTGAGTCGTGTTTTATTGTAACCATAGAAATTAATATTGCCATGGCAACAATGCATCATTATGAGTATGAATAATGAATAAGTCATCACATGCATGTACCCGACTGTACATGTGCAATAAAATTGAAATTACTAATGTTAAAAAACTGTATAATACTATATAGCACATTTTAAAATTGTGTGTATGTATAGGGTACATGTATCTATGATGTATGGCTCTTTTAATTATAACAGTATGGTATATCTCTTATATACAGGAACTGTACTACCAGTCAGGATGTGGTTAATTTTGTTCGTCAGAGGTTAATAAACATGAAGGAAGGTAAACCGATCAGTGAAGACAGCAAAGACAACCCCCAAACACAATCACTGATATCTGAAGAGGTACATGTATGTATAGTATACACTGATAATATACATGTGCTGTCACTGCTGTGGGTATATTTTTCCCATCTGGTTTGCACACATTGCAAATGCATTGGCAAGACTAAAATACATGTATGCATTTTTACATTTGCATTACATAAATATACAATTTTGGCAGATGTAGACTTTATACTTCTTTTGATAATAACCCTCCATTATTTACTCCTGTCTTTTTTTCTCCTTTATTAACCCCTCTACCCTCTCCTTTATTAACCCCTTATTTCCTCCCCTTTCTACTATAATTATCTCCAGCTGTGTGACATGTGTCTATCCCCTAATACTGATAATGATGGTTCAGGCTGTGACAATATGACTGTAATACTGTTATTACTACAACCATTGGACACACTGTTTATATAATACACTCAGTAATATTATTAATACCAATTTGTAGTTTTTTACAATACTAATCCTTGTACTACTGTTGCTTAGTGTCATTAAATGGAGTATTGTTAAACTGTGTAACATTACTTAAACAATATTATAATGTCAACGGCATTGGACTATCAAATAATTTATTTAATTTCATAATATCCTTATTTCTCTTCCCCCTCCCCCTCTCTTGTCCACTTGTTCATTTTGTAATAACCAAATATGGTTATGTATCCATGGCTATTAATATTCTTGTAATGTACACCATTGATTGCTCCTAAAAGTTTATATAATGCATGGTGAATAAGGTTTCTATTATAGTTACTGGCGTCTACTGATACCATATAATGTACATATGTAACCATCAGCTGCTATATCCCTGCTCAGTAATTGATTATAGTTATAATTTAATTTCCTCTTCTGCACACTTCAGTATACAACAAACCTTTAATAGCTTTAGTCACATCAAGATGGCGGCATACCTTTCTCCCTCCCCCTCTTCCTTTTCTCTGCTGTCTGTAGTAAACAAGAAATAATTTCACAAGATGGCGTTGGAGTGTTAATTGATAATACTGAGTAAATAAGTGGGTGGGAAGCCCATGGACAGCAGCTTTACCATACAATACCTACACTAGCTAGTATAGCGTGTGCTATAATTCAATAAACAGCTTCCGTTACCTAATGCACATGAACTACAGCTATAGCAGACAATACATGTACACGTGCATTACATGTATGTAAAACATTGAGACGTCTTACAAGCTACACATGCATGTTGTAGGTACTCGCTGTACTATGCCCTATGAACCGTAGTGCAAGCCATAGTGTATATGTGTGTGGTTATATAAAGGCTGCCTAGTACCTGATATCTGTCATTTCTCAGACTGCATTAGCAAACCTCCAATCATGTGCCCTACTGTACTAATCTTATTGCCTGTTATGGCCCATGTTGTTATATGTGGTGGGAATACATGGTCCAGTGGTAGTGGGGACAGCTGGTCCGTATTACTGCCTCCTGAACAGCTACAAGTATCAGTAGAACCACTAGACTGTACTAGTACTATCACTACTACTATAGCTACTGGTGATCCCTATATCCCTTTACTCATTACTATATCATGGAAACTACAATCTATTAATGGTAGGATATATTTATTGCTGAGGTTATGTGCATATTGCTTGGTTTTTCCTAATATAGATGAAGAAGGTGTTTATGATGCTGTATTGTATAATGGCCAACTGAAGTTAGCTTTCAATGAGAGTAAGAGTGAGTGCCTATCACTGGATCCTCCCTATATACCCCCATTCCCTGCAGTATGTACATGTATATGTTAACTATAAGGGGAATATTATAATTGATGATATTTTTGTTTCTCATGTTATATGAAGACTTCTAAGCAGCTACTACTCAAGCCTGATAGCGACAGCAATAAGCTGACCCATCCTGTATACGGCTGCAACTATCTCTTTGAAGTGAGTACATATTATATTATGTGTATGTGTGCAAACATATACATACAGTATATACACATATCAGTATACTAATTCTCTTTCATTGTATAGTTGTATCCAGCTCCTAATGAAGAGAGTATTGAAGTAGCGATCGATTCACCTGGTATAGGGAAATATGTCCATATATACAATACTTATACACATTTCATATCATCATTTATTTCAGATCCAATTCCGGCATTCACTACAATTAACTATACTTGTAATAGTGTCTATGACTCACAGACACATTCCTATAATCTCACACTGGAATGGAACCCCGTGGCAACCAATAAGTGCCTGACCCCTGTGACCTCTTTATTTGACGGTTTCAATGTTGCACTACTTCAAGACAATGTGACAGTTCAAAGTACATTCGTACCTTCAGTAAAAGTCAGAATTTATGGAAATAATTCGAACTGTAAAGTTTATATTTTTCTTCTTTGCAAGAACAAAAATGGAGCATTCAAAATGTCGTATTCTCAACAGAAAAATGGTGCTTATGATTTTCAAGTAAGCCACATCAAATTCTACTATTTTGATTATCTAATTTTTTTTTTATCATTTTAATTCCAGCTCATTCCTCATTCACATGGCAATAAGAGGACGTCCCTCCACACTCCATCTTGTCCCATACTAGTGCCGTGGGTACATGCCCCGCCCACTCATCCCCATATCATCCAATACAGTATAGACCAGTACGATACGGCCCATCTACAGGTGGGATGGGCTCTCCCTTCAATGAGTCAAGATACAATCAGTCTATTCAACCATTATCAAGTATCCATTACCACAGCACCCTCTAGTACAGTTATATACCAGTCAACTGTGGTTAGTTTTATACTGTATAAATTATTATCATCAGGAGAAGCCCATAAACTTTGTTTTTTTTCACTATAATTGTGTGGGCGATACAAAGATGATAGTTATATGTGTGGACAGTATTATGAGTAATAGTTATGTGTGGATGGTACTACTAAAGCACTATAATTATGTGTGGGCGGTATATTATGAGGAATAGTTATATGTGTGGGTGGGTGGTATTATGAGGACTCTTCCCCTCTCTTTTCTCTATAGCCAATAAACCAACAGTTTGCCAGCATTTACTTTCCTGTTACAACTGAAGTGAATCTTTTCGTTCAAGTATGTGCAATACCTACGTATAACGGATAGTTAACTTATTTTTACTAATTAATTTATCTTTCTCTTAGATTCAGTTATTCAATGATACCTGCTATCAAACTGAGCCCCATTCCTGTTCTAGTCCTTGGAGTGAGTCCGTTCCATTAAAGAATAAAACATGTTCTACCTTCATCAATAACAATGCCACCATTAATAAACTACTATCCAGCGAAATAGATGCCCTTTCAAAGGCTAGATGCTTCACAGCTTGTCTTGACAAGGTTAGAAATACAAGCTGCATGAGTGTACAGCTACATGATGTATTATTTCATTGACTCATACCTTGTCCTATAGTATGCAAGGTCAACAGTATCTGGTAGCAGGAGCAATGTATGGCCATTACCCACATCAATAGATCAGCTGCCCTGTAGCTCTGCTAATAAGGTATAATAATAATAATATGTATGTATCTATTGTGTGACTATTGTATGACTGTTGTGTGATTTTATATTCCAGGTCGATCTTTGCTACAAGGGGTGTGTCATTGATAGCTCCACCCATCCTCCACCCAGACATTTTGTCTGTACTTATGATTGTGTGAGTTAAACCATAATAAGATCTATAAGGGAATCCATCATTACTCTCCCCTCCCCCTCCTCCTCCCCGCCTCTCTCTAATAGGTGAAGCAGTGTAAAGATGAGTGTGGAGGATCGTTATCGTGTAGAAGTGGGCGTGACCTTTTGTGTAGAAAGGACTGCGTAAGTGGAAAGGGTTAATAAAAAAGGTTATATAAATAATATGTATTATATTTCATAGGATTTCACCCATTGTAGCAGTGGATGTAGCATATTAAACCGCTTGAGAAGCACTACAGGTATGTAAGCTTTAACAGTATCCTTATAATGTGTTACCATAACTACTGCATATAGGTGAGGTTCTATTACCCATTGGCTTGCCCACTGCCACACCCACAATGGTAATAAATGGAGGAGAGTACAAGTTATCAATCCATAGTAACCATGGCAATATGGGTGGAGCAACGATCGGCCACACTTTGATTCTGATCAAAGTGATTCAAGAATATAAAGACGAGTTTTATATAATACAGGTATATGATGCTTGATGAGGTCACAGCAATGATGCATGATGACGTCATAACCAATAGGACTCATTGATACTTGATCTGAGTTACTTCAGTTGTGAAGTGGTTCAACTATCCGTTGCTATGGTAACATCATCCAGTATCTCTAATTACTCCCAACCCATTTCCCTTGCTATCTATGGAGGTAGATTCCTTCAATAGAACTATCGATATATAACATTTAATAGTTGTTTCCTTATCCCCTCCCCTCTCAGAAACCCTCTATCCATCCCATCCTGATATTTTAGCATACCCTCTTGAAGTTGAGGAAGATTTTCGTCCTGGGTTCCAGGGACATAGTATCTTGACCGTATCATGGGACAGACCCTATAGTTAGTGCCAATTACCCTAATACGCTATCACTATCAGTACAACACAACATGCATGTATAAAGAATATTTAATGGGTGACAAAACAGTTCTAAAACAATTTATGAGCTGTGGTTTTTTACACAGCCTGAATAATATGTTAATCCTCTATTAATTCTTATAGATTATGAATACCTTGATCACTATCAAGTCAGGGTTACAACCCGTATTAGAAGGTGTGGTCGATCATTGGCCCTAAATATCCCCAAAGTATGATCAATCAATTATAATATCTACATGTAGCTACATTTGTAGTAATTACTGTACATATGTAGCATTATTAGTATTATTACAATGTTAATTAACCACTATAATTGTGCTACTAATAGAATGCAACTAAAGCTATTTTAAAGTCAAAGAATGGGTACGATTTACCAAAATTCTCTTGTAGCTATGCGATAACTGTAAGTTTATCGAAATATTTTAGCAAAAATTGTCATATTCATTGATTTTCAGGTTCAGTCATTCCCTTCCAAGCCGGGGGACGCGCCTCCAACTGTGCTCGCATACGTTCGTCAGGTGACCAAGCCCCGCCCTCTGACCATCTCCTCTAACTGTTCACTGGAGTATCAGGATCCTGTAACGGGCATTATGACTGTACATATGGTGTGGAGATATACCGATATCCCATCAGTTATCGAAGCCACTAGATTCATACAGATCGTTTCGCTGCTTCAAATGAACCAGTCTGATATTAGAGGTGTGAAAGTGAGGAACCCTTATAGTATCACATTGATGGTAAGTAAATCACTGAAAGGCCGGTACTTGTATAATCAACATAATTATACCCTATAAAGCATAAACATGTATTTATTAATTATTTCATAGGATAGTGTCACTACTTATACTGAACAGTTCACATTTTCACCAATTCCATCCATCAGTGGACCCAATGTGTTCAAAGCTCTGGTCAGTATTGTGCGCAGCCTATATAGTGTGCTATATTCCCATATCCTGTATTCATTATGTATTGGGCTGTGGGTACAGACATAATGTACTAGCTATTGTATAGCTACCTGGATAATTACTGCTAATTATTTCCTGAAGTACCTAAACCTATCACTGTCAGTACTGTACATATGTTGTATATTTTTATTTTAATAGCTAATACCAATCCGAAGTCCCTGGTTCTCATATCGTATAATACCTTCGTTTCACTCGTGTTCTGTTGATGTCCCATCCAATCCTCCATCACCGATTAAAATCATTAACACTACCATTACAGAGCTGTCCAAGTTTCGTATCAATATCACAATATTGGTGACACGCCCCTCTAAACCTTACAGTGCTGTCATTAACTATGAAGTGGTGATCTCTGATCGTGTGGTATTCAGTAATACAACTACCAGTATAATCAACGTTCTCTCAAAGGTTTATTGCAGAACCAATTTAGCGATACTATAATGTTTAAATGTGTTTTTTTTGTATTATAGACAACTGAAGTTGTTGTGGATGAAGTCAATAAGTTCTCTCAAACTGCGTCATGCCTGTTTATACATGTAAGTAAAACACTACAGTAGCACACACATATTACATAATTAATTCATTTTGTGTATTCAAACAGTATATGCATGTAACTATAGGCTGAGGGCTTATATGTGTTTTCATAAGGTCTCATGGTTTAATTTAATTTACCCCCTTCTCAGACCAGAGCGCGAACCCCATATGCTATCGGAGACTGGAGTACGCCCTCTGTATTACCCATGGACAGTAGCTGCCAGAATAATGAGGATATTTCACCCATTATTGCTTCAAGTCCAACATTCCCTGTACCATCATCACCATCTTTATCATCATTTATACCAGCTGTTAGTAACCCACCGTCTCCCTCCATTATAGTGATGAACAAGTCAACCCCTATTGATTACATAATCAGTGAGGAAAAATGTGAGCATATAGCAGTATATAGGAATAATTGCCTGTAATATATTTTTTTTCTGCTTACAAATACTTTATCGGTTTTTTTTTTCTTAGCTGGTGATGGTATTGATCAGCTGTCTGATATCCGATATCATGCTACAGTGTCTATCCCTGTTCTAGCCAGTACTATCGTTATCACTCTCATTGTGATAGCAGTGTCAATCATTCTCATGGCATTAGTTATACTGAAATATAAGAAACATCGATTAATGCAAGTAACTGACCAGGCAAGTTAAAGTTAAAGTGATACTATATTGGAAATTGATTTTAGCTGTATTGTAAAGAGCTACTTGTATTGTTCGATTTATGTTAAATTATTTTTATTAGGAAGAAATTAAGCCGAACTGGAAAGATGGTGGTCACATAATTAAAAGTCATGTGACCTGTAGCAGTTCCATATATGACGAATGGGAGCTCCCCATAGATAGCATCGTAACAGACGAGATGCTTAGTGAGGGATGCTTTGGGCAGGTGTATCGTGGCCATGTTATTGGCCCATCAAAGAATAGGGAAATACCACTGGAGATTAGAAACAAGCAAACTATCCCAGTGGCCATTAAACTATTGAAAGGTATAACTCTATGTACTGTACATATGGTATAGACATGTACGCATTAGTATATAGTCTGTATAATATTGTATACAAAGCATGTATATACATGTAGTTATAGTATTGGTATAATGATATGTTTGATCTATGATCACTATTTCAAAGGTGACATTTCTGGAAACGGAATGGAAGATTTCCTCAAGGAGATACAAATAATGAAGAAGATATCGTCTAGCTCCTCCAATCATGTAATTGCTATGGTAGGGTGCGTCACTACTAGGGAGCCATTGTGTCTGGTGACCTCTCTAGCCAGTTACGGTGACCTCAGAACATATCTACAACATATTAGGGGAAAGGTGAGTTATATAGGCTATTATATATAGTATATTTGATTCCATGTTTATTCCTCTATATACTAGTTGAATAAAGAATATGTCACTGATGATGACGATCCTTACAAGTCATTGGGTGTGGTTTCTGGCTTTGATTTATTGTCATTTGCTTATCAAATAGCATCAGGAATGGTATGGAATTACTAGCAATTCACATACACTATGCTGTGCCATATATTTGCATGGTGCTATAGGACATACAAAACATGTTCTATTATGTACAAACAATTATGTATGCCCGTGGTGTGCAACATACCGTTTTAGTGCTACATGAGTATGTATCTAGCTATATATGGTATTGTACACTGTGAATCCATATTAATATATATACTATAGGAATATGTATCTAGCTATGGGATTGTGCACTGTGACTTGGCAGCCAGGAATGTGCTGGTTGAAGGAGATAAAACACTTAAGATATCGGACTTTGGAATGTCACAGTTCATTGGAGTCGAAGATACCCATGTTAAAACATCACGTACACGGTTACCATGGAAATGGATGGCTCTGGAGTCCCTGCAGGGAAGGGTATTCAACACGGCCACTGATGTGTGGTCTTACGGAATAACACTATGGGAAATAGCCACACTGGGTACATACAGTACATATGAATATACTAGTTGTCATCATTGTGCCCATTGATAAAGTATTATGGATTGTATATTGTATGATTCTACCCCATTGTATAGGAGGTTACCCCTACCCTACTGTACTTAATCAGAACTTGCAGGCATACTTGGAGAATGGATCACGATTAGAGAAGCCTTCAAGTGCATCCAATGAAATGTAAGTAAACTATAACAATACATGATATATATGTGATACCTATATTATCAATATCTTTATACTATTAGATACAGTGTGATGTTGTCTTGTTGGGAAGAGACCACTGCCATGCGACCCTCCTTTACTGATTTAAAGAGTATGCTAGGCACACTGATATCCAGGAGCAGTCAGACTACATACATCGATATAATAGATTGTGATGATGTGCTAGGAGCAGGTATTGATAACTCGTATGTGACTGAAGACTTGTTCATGGAGCTAGATAAGTGAAGTGAGCTTAGTATAGTGTACTATTGCTATCAAATAATTTCAATACTATTTCATTTCTGGTACTACTTTATTTTGGTATTTGTAGGATTGAATCAATGAGTCTACTGGAACATTCGCTATAACATTGCTGCATGTTTTTATTCTTTTTGTCGATTTTTTTTTTAATCCATGCTATCAGTTTAATTAAAAAAACTATTGATATTAAGCACAATAATTACACAATGTATTACAAATTACAATTAATTAAAAGTAATTAAAAGTAATTAATTACGTGTGTGCAAAAACTTCTTGAAGTTTTCTCAAACTTAGTGGTGGTACGAGATATAAATTAAAAAGGTTCAATTTTCTTCACTTCATGTTTGCATTTCTTACTCAAATGCTGCATGAAAACGGGAGGCAGAATAAAAATATATATACGAAAAATTTTGACACCCTTCGCAATGCTGATATTACACACTTATTGACCACATGTAATTCTACCTTGAAACTTCAACAACTTGAGGCTTCAAAATACTTCATTATTTTTCTAATTTCTTCCACCATTGACGGTTGGATTGATTCTCCAATTTCTATTGGGTTAAATTACACTTGTGGGCTTTCGCTTCAAATGATCGTGTGTTGCGGAATGAGCAATAATCCTTTTCGTTTTGCATTTTCTTATTTCTTCACATACAACACAATTCTTAACTTCTTATACTCTTTCTTCATGCTTCAAAATGTACTGAAAAAATAGCAAGAGCATATAACAGCCCACACTTAAATGTAACAATTTATACACTGGAAAAAAAACGAAAACAGGACACTACAGCTAACACATGTATTGACAGATTATACATTTCTAATTAATGCACATGTTAGTACAGTACTTGTATATTCATGCAGTGTAGAAAGGGACAGAATAGAGAAAAATCGTAATCAATTACAAGTAATTGGGGAAGAGTATACTAAGATTATAGCACATCAGTACAGCGTCCATTAGACAAGAGTATACGTATAGTAGTTCATCATACAAAATAACTTATAAAACCCCAGGGCTCCTTAGTAATATCTGGAACCTAATAGAGAAACAGGGAAAACAACAAATGATTAAACAGTTAGAACGTCAATATAATGTGGGCATTGTAGTGAATAAGAAGGGGGCGTGGCTCACCATGACGATCATTGTCCCTGTCCCTGTCATAATCATCATACCTACTACCACGGCTTGGCCTATAAACCAATCACAAAAACACAAAGGTTTCTTTATGATACTAGTCATGTTAGCATGCACATAAAACATGTAGCAACTACACAAATACTACATCTAACGGACAATGTGGTCAAGCTAATGCAAATACAGACGCACATAATAACAGTATAAATACTAATAGTATGTGTTTGTACTATATTGTACCTAGTAGGTTTCCCCATGTACACTCCTGGGGTTGGAGTGTGGGCCCGTTTCGTGATGGAGTAGTCCACTCTG
>JAYJLX010120193.1:0-19858 GCA_036873525.1 Chalinula nematifera
AGAGTGCTTTTGAAGACATTTTCAGCCAAATAATTATTTAATTTCGAAATTAGAGGCACGAATTTTTAGAGGAAATACGGTATATGACACTGGTAATGAACACACATATATGTTATACAGGTACCATATAGCGGGTATTTTTCGAAGGTGCAAAATTTCGAAAATTTTGAAAAAATGGCTTAGCAGAAAATTTCGAAGTCATAAATTTCGAAATACCTTACAAAAACAGCCATATCCGTGATGGCCACTGAGTGTAGTTAGTTTTTTTATTTTTGAAAGAAACAACTTGTTTTGAAAATTTCGAAAATTAGCACCGTTCGAAAATTACCTGCTATACGGTATATGATACTGGTAATGGATGCACATACATGTATGTAATACAGATGATACTGGTAATGGTCACACTGATAACATAACACAAGTATTTATAAACCAGTGTGTTGCTGAAAATGTATCACAATATTACTTTAATCACAACATACAATCAGAATGAAGCAAATACACTACTGGGTATGAAATTCTTACAACAAATTGTGTTTCATAAATCGTAAAAATAATTGCTGCAAGGTCTACGCTCAAAATAGCAAACACATGTACATCAAACACTATTATATGTAATAATTATAAAGCCCTAACCAAAGCTCTGTAGCGAAATAAGGGGTGGAGACAAGATTGCAAATAGCGCCATATAAGTGTGAAAGCTAAGTGCTGTTATTTTAATAGTTGATACTTTAATCCTGAGGAGTGCTGGTATGAGCGGTTTACACAAGTGGTTGGGGGTTATTTTAGGGATGGTGGTAATCACAATATGGAAGCCAGTCACAGGCCACTGAACTGATGGCCCACCCACAGTATACAATACATTTACTGCATAGTGAAATGCACTCTGTGCAATAAATCTCTTTTATGTCTGATATCGTGAACTGCAGTATAACATTAAAGCCTAGTGAACAGGCAGTCTAGACCAACAGCCATTAACGCATCACCGGCTTAACTTCCAGCGGCTTATTTGAAATACAAGCAAACTGCATGATCAATCTTGCTTACTAACTATAGCTATAGTCGCAGCAATAGCTTAAGTTTCAGTAATTTCTCGTTTAATCTGATTTCCAACGAAGTATGAGGGAAGTGTTTTGCTACCACTCGATTTGGAACAAAAACTGACAAGATGTTGATTACTAAGTAATAAATATGTGGGCATTGCACCATGAAGGCAAGTCTTTACTATAAAATAAATTTCGTATTACACCCCTGCTCATGTAATATTTCATTTACAAGCCCTCAGCCAACAACCCTTGGGTTTGTAAATCAGATATTGCACTCACTGCATGGGGTATAATATAACATAGTATGTAAACATAATACTGAATAAAATTTAACATACAATGTAATTATAAATGTACATACCTTGTGAGCCGAACCATGGCTAGATATCGTGGCTGGTGCTAATATTTCAAACACACTGCTGGATAAGCCCTCAGTAACTTTTGATTGAGGTACAACAGCTTTTTCAGCGGAGAAAGATGCACCGCGAAGAGCATCTAATAGTTACATAAGTCATGAAAGATAAGCTATTATTAATAAACAACAAACTTAATAATACCAGTAGACATTGGTCGAAGTCTGTCGTAGTCTTCATGCAAACGATTACTCTAAACAAGATAATGATAGTTATAATAAAATTTTTTAAAATAACGTGTACAGCAGTATAAGTACCAACATATTCGAAAGGCTTAGCATACTAATGATACTAAACATGTCTGTCTACAGTACATTATTTTTTTTTAATATAGTGTTTGATGCTTCTGTTCAATGAGTTTCCTCCTTTACTGTAATGAATGTCCATATGATTACGGAGTGTAATTGATTCACTAGTGAATTCTGAGTGTACAAAGGTTTGACTACAGGCTTCAACCCAATACCAAATTACAAGACAAACAAACATAATAATACTAGCATGAAGTGCAAATCCCTCGCGCTCTATTAAAAAAGACTTTCTTGAGCTCAACTGTAATTTCTGGCAGCAAGATCAAGCAGTACAGTAAAAGCATTTGCAATAATGGAAAGGAGTGGCTGATCAACTACTTGGGGTTGGAATTCAAAGGGATAAAAATACAAAAAAAAAACATGAAGAAGAAGGGCGTGGCACCAACCTACAGTAGAACCTTTCTTACTGAATACTCCCTGTAAAGGACACCTCCATTTAATGGACAAAATGCTCTGTCCTCTAGGTGTCCACTAAACAGAGGTTTCACTTAATTATTAGTACATTCCAAACAGCTAGCTGAACCATTAATTTTGTTTAAAAAACTATGACGAAGCGATTTGAATAGCGGCATTTGTTGCTCTTGCAATCTCAGGTAGACAGCGTAAGTTACAGGTCTAAGCTCACACCAGGAAGCAAAATACAAACTTGTGAAGATCGCCATTTTGCCCGGTGTATATCCAGAGGCCGTCGAATGAATTCTGGATTATTAATCAACAAACAAATAAAATTAACCTGAGATTTTAACATAAATAACTCAAAAATGGATTTAAAAGCTTAACGTATCGAGCCAACAAGTTCAAACGCATTTTGCCACTTTACCATACGATACAAAAAACGACAAAAGACACCACAAGAACGGTAGCAAAATAGAGATCACTGGCGAACTGCTTATGAAATTTGGAGGGCAGCAGCCATCAAATCGTTTTGCACTGACTGTTGAAAGTAAACTTCTTGCTAACTAACGAATGAACAAACTCACAAACTGACGCATCCCTCGCTATGGTTTTGCCGGTGCAAGGGATAATGAACCTTCACGTAAAACCATCTCTACATGGCATTTAAATTAATGGATTGGAAAGTTATAGATATGCACCCCTCATACATTACTGTACATGTGCATGTAAAACAAAAATATGTTTAGAAATCACTCTATTGTTCATATATGCAACAAGAATTATAAATTCAGCTTTCGCTAAACTAGCTCTTTGGAATGTTTTACCTCCATTTAATCGACAAAATGCTCTGTCCTCTAGGTGTCCACTAAACAGAGGTTCCACTTAATTATTAGTACATTCCAAACAGCTAGCTAAATCTGCAATACTCATTGCATATGAACGATAGAGTGATTGGCAAACATAATACGGCACATTATAGTCAGCAAGAATAAGAATTATACAGTTTTACAAAGGTAAAGATTACATGCATAGCAAGTACATTGTATGCATTTGCTAACATCTAATAATGTATGCAGATCAGATTCTTTGATGAGAATAACGCATGTAGTGCTGCTGCCACAATATATCACAACATCGATACAATCATGATGTAAAAACTTGTGATAACTAATAGATTTTTATTGTCGTAAATATAAACCACAGCCATTTTTAGAGTGTGGCTTATCGTTTCAGTCCTACTTTATTGCAGGCTATGAAAATATCATTGGTCTTCCAATGAATATATAAAATTGGAAGGTGAAATTGGAAGTATAGCAAATGATTTGTATGCAACACTTCTTCAGTGCATTGAGGTTATATCACAATATGCGATATATATCGTGGCATATTTTTTCCTGTGATATAATAGAAATTATTTATATAATGGCAGCTGTAAATGTATGATGAATGAAGGAGAAAAGGCAACCGACAAATTTTGGAATGACTGGCTACATAGTCAACAATATTCTCAATAATAATTATTACAACCATACCCATTATCACATACATACACAACTTTCACCATAATTTCTTTCTCATCACAGAATCATAATTATTATATGGTATAAGACAGCGGTGAATCTCACAATACTAACTAACTAACCTGACGGGCATAGAAGTCCTCTTTGCTCCTCTGATTTTCAAAATGAATCAAATTAACCTTACATGTCTCCAATTCTGGTGCGTTCCCGCCGATGCTAGGAGATGCTGTTGACAATGATAACTTAGCTTCATTCCTGTTACGTATATTCAACATGTATAAACCACAGGAATAATGTGATCAGGTACATAATAATACCAACCAGTCTTCACCCGTAGATTGCTCTACCATTCCAAAATATCCAACTTCCATAGTTCTTTCCTGACTACAAACACGTAGATCATATTTAGGAGTCCATGTGGCATTGGTTACAAGATATGACACCTGAAACACAACGCAGTTAATTAAGGAGTACATTACATTGAAAAAAGTATGGTAAATCTACCAATAGTTTAATAGGACCCTTTTCCTTAACTGCCAGTAGTACACCTAGTGTTGGTTGCTTAATCGGCTCATCCCTACTCTTCTTCAGCTTAGGTTTAATTGATGCAAGAGTCTTATTGGCCTATATAATGACCCCACAGTTCACGAATAATTATGCATGTACATTATATTCATCTACTAGTCTCACTTCTTCCTGTACTTTACATAATTCTTTGTTCTCTTCATCAAGTTCATCTACTCTTTTGCTCAGGTCAACAAAATTTTGATCATATGTGTCCAAAAAATCAAAAAATGAGCCTGGAATTTAGAGAATATTTCATATATCATACTCAACATGAAAATAAACACAACCTACGCTGAGTTCAAAGCTTATAAATTTAGTCTGTTAACATTGAGTTGAGGATTTGCTCATTAGATATTCCTCTAAATCTCATTTGGACTCCCGTATTTAATACGTTGTCAATGATAATAATTGCGCAATAAATGTCAATGAGTACTAATGAGCAAATCCTCAAGTCAACGTAAACTGACTTTAGCACTATACATGCATATGCATACATGCATATAGCCTCAACAACCATTGTTCTTACCATAGGTCTCTGCTTCTGCTAATGTTGATCGATGGCCAGTAGCACTTGAAGAGGTCAGATTATTGGAATAATCCTGCAATAGTGACAACTGAGCCTCAACACGACACTTCTCATTAGCTATAGCAATCTTCTTCTGTTCAGTATCAGCTATATCCCTCTCCAGTTTAGCTACTTCATCCTATTAACAGTTGTAAGGTAATGCCAACTACTAGTGTTTATTATATGTTATACCTTGATTTCATCCTGGTTATCTTGTTGTTGAGTGACAGGGACTTCATGAAAGGAGACTTCAACAATAGAGGCTGATCCAACCCCATCAACACGAACAGAGTCCCTATATCATTATGTAGGTATACTACAATACATTATGCATTCATGCTAGAGGGAACTAATACTGTTTAAGTTATATAAACCTTTCCTGCAATGAATATCCATGAGATCTTAATGAGCATTGGTGAGCTGAAATGCATCATCAAATCAACACGATAACAAGAACCATGCCCCATTGTGGGCTAATTTTCAGCTTAAGCATGGAGGAAGACGAGGAGCAGCTACATTGAGCCCTTGAATCCAACACTTAAATGCTTTTTCAACAAGAAAGTAAGTTTGCTAGGTCTAAAAGAGCAAGATAATTTGTGTATAGCTTGTATTAAGTCCAACAACCTCGTAACTAAGTTGGTCATGGGTCAAATACAGGCAACGATCAAGGATTTAATCACGGTGTCCTGGTTGTATTCCTCCGCATTTAGCTTCAGGTTAATTTTTCTTGAACTTTTTAAACACTCAATATGAATCATATTACATCTAGACCTGAGAAACTCACTATGACATTGAAACCTTCTTTAGGTGCTGCATTCAAGAGCTCAAAGTAGCTGCCATGCTTAAAGCTGAAAATTAGCCCACAATGGGACACGGTATTGTCATCGTGACGATTACTTGACACATTTTTGACGCCTACGCTCATTAAAAGCTCATGAATATTTATTGCGGGAAAGGTCTATACCAGAAGTATTAAAGTACGTCAAATACAAAACTTAAAATGCGCTAACATAGTCAGTTATGGGAATTCTTTGAAATGTAACAAACATGTAGTATACCATATCTGTGCTAAAATTACTTTATATTGTAATTCCTCAACTATATAGAAGCCTTATTTGGATTTAAATTAAAAGATTTCACATAGTGACCACTACAACAAAATGTCATGACAGCAAAATGGTCTGTGCGTGGAACTCAACACCACAAAGTCATAGGTTTGACTCCACTAAGTGCTGTTTTTTTGTCTTTGTTTTTGCTTTTTTTTTGTAGTAAAGTCAAGCCCGGGCTGATCCCACCCCATCAACACGAACAGAGTCATTATATCATCAATTACCCGTATATTCATTATGCAGGTATACCATTATACGTATATTCATTATGCAGGTATACGTACGTATTATTATGCTTTCATATGGTATGGAGAACTGGTAGTGTTTAAGTTATATATAAGAATGTATTTAACTATAGACCTGTTTAGGCGCTAACAGAATACCATAAATAATTCCAAAAAACTTGTGAAAAGTGGGCGTTATTGTGTGAAAAGTGGGTGTGTTAGTATGGAAAAATTTTTTTACCCTATAAGTGGTTCCGCCATTTTGGATGGCAAAAATGTATGGTAGGAGTGGGAGAAACGTTTGTTTTGCTGAAAATCTCGTACACGGGGCTGTTTTTCAAGCTTTAAGGTATATTAATGGTTGTAGTATAAAATTTCACAATAGTTATAGCTTGCATTCTGTCTGGAATCGCATTGTTTTCGAATAGTACTTGTTTTTGGAGCCATCCCCCACTGTTTACCATGGTTTTTCGCACCTTTTTGCCATCCATACCGTATATAGCTGCAATAGGACCTTTAATGATATTCATTGACTCCAGTTAGCGCCTAAACAGGTCTATATTACTACACAGAATCTGAGATTAGCTAAAATTATGGGATTTCGCTGAAATGCAATAAACATGTACTATACCATCCACGCCTGCGCTGTAAATAATTTTATAATTATAAAAATTTAGCCTAATGGAATGGAGTAGGGCTATACCTACCTGATAAATAATGATGACGTTATTAAAATAATGATGACGTTCAAATAATGATGACGTTCAAATATAATATGAAGTGTACGTGCATCAATAATAGTCTGCTATAAACACTCACTTTGCATACCATGAAGTTGTCTGGGGATATACATATTCTTTACTTAAACAGCGAGGGTTGAATTCCGCTGCGCATGCAAGTACATGAGCATACTGTGACCCAATGTAAATCAACGTATCATAATTATTTAAAACAATAAATTATGGATGATAACAGTACAAGCATGGTTAAAGCAATCTGATTAATCGCAATATTCTTACAGCACTGAAGAATACTAATGTTCCCAAACGACTTCAATGGAATGCGAAGTGGGTGGTTACGCCAGACTACATTGATATCAGGTAAAACTGGTTATTAATTGACTTTCATTTTCAATTTAATTAGTCAATATGTATATGACTATCAAATTAAACTCTTGGAATACATAATTACTCAACTGTGGTGATATAACTGCTAATAAATCGAGCGTAAATCTCAAAGAATTACGCTGAAAAACTCACTTGACTATTGCCTTAGAAACCTTTTTAAGCTGAATATCATGCTCCCCAGCATCTAAATTACGCTGTACAATTCTAGTCACTTCCGCACGATCCGGATAAACCACAACAGACAACACTGGGCACTGGGGTAGCTCAACTTCAACCGTAGCAGTCGCCATCTTTTTCGAGATTTCAGTAAGGGTCTCCACCAGCCCCGCCCTTTTACGTCACAATTAAATTGCTATTAATTATTATATTTAGCTAGCTTACCACACAGCACATACCATGCACATGTATGTATGGTATGCGGCGGATATGTGCGTGCATTCTCGTACGTACTAGACTCGTCATGATCACGACATCACGCTCATTTAATTAGCAGAGAGCTTTAGCTTGATCTGCTGATGTGTCAGCTCTGTTTGTCAGCTAGAAGGTTCGACTCGGTTTGATCCTCTACCACAATGTTCTCATGGAGGGCTATTGGGCTTGGTTATTTGATGTTATTATCATCATCGGTGGTTCTGTGCTATTATCCAGTAGTGTTAATGCACGGGATACTGTCTTCCGAGGAAGATATGGATGATCTGGTAGCGTTGATCAACGCTGCTCATCCTGGGACTAAGGTATGCGATTCATGAGGTAGTGAGGAATGGCGATATAATATAGTACTCGAATTTTTGGTGAATTTCACACGAGATTTCACACCTCACAGGCACAGCAATGCATGTGGGCAATGATGTTTAATGTTCGGAAGTGGCTAGAACTCTGGCAGAAAGCCTATACTTTGTAATATCAAGAGTACATAAGTATAGGAGAGTGTCTAACCAGCGATACCACTGTAGAAAAGCTCTATACAAAGTAACGTGACCGAAAGTCATGTGTTGCCGTATTATTTACCGTAATTTCTTCGTTAATGTATCAAAGCCCGCCAAGCCGCCAAATAAGTGTAGAATACTGGTTCAAAATAATGCAACAACACGTGACTTCCGGTCACGTTACTTTGTATACAGTGTTTCTACGGTGGTATCGCTGGTTAGACACTCTCCTATACTTATGAACTCTTGGTAATATAGTTTAGGGTAGTGGGTGGGGTTAGGGTTAGTATTACTATACACAAGCAAAGTATGGACTTCCTGCTTTAACCACATCATTAATTTTAGTATAATTATATCCACGGTGTGTATGTGTCTGTGGGGTTGAGATGTTTATGCAAAAGTATTTGAGTATGTCTAGTTTCACACCGCCTGATACCCATAGCTCTCATCCTTAATCTGTTGAAATAGATGCAAAGATATGCGACTATATTATTATTATGATTGTGTGTGCCCAAGTATTTAAAAATCGGCTGATGCTAGAGCTTGATTGTATCTAAGAGCTAATGAATGATCAGCGCAATCCACTAGATCTTTACTTCATGGTGGGAGCATTAATTTGGCTATATATGAGGGAGTGCTGGGTTATGTATATACTCATAGCCACATGCTTTTTATACATCCTTTCAGCTGTGTGATTTTATTTTATTTTGTTGTTTTTATTAATCTGTTGATAATAAGCAATAACAATATTAATAGTACATGTATATTATGTATGCATAGTAATGTAATGGATTCCAAATTCATAATAGATAACAAATATTGATGGATGTAATGATGCTGATTCCCTGATTAACATGAGGGAACAAAGTGAAGACATTTATCAGAAGATGAAGCCATTCATCACTGGGAGTGATCCTGTCATATTAATATGCTTTTCGCAAGGTACTTTCTAATAGGCTTCATAGGCTTGATACATATATACATACCTACACATACATGCACACATATAGGGGGACTCATATGCCGATCCATTCTTGAAAACTATGAACACAATGTTCATACCTTCATATCACTGTCAAGTCCCCAAGCTGGCCAATACGGAGGTGTGTAATATAATGATATATTTTGTCATGTGACAAGCAAATGATTAATTAAATATGTTTAATGCTAATCATAGCACATGGCTTAGTGTTAATCATGCTTTGCTAGCATTATAGTTATTACTGTACATATATATCCCGGAAACTTGTGTATGTCCAAAAAATTTTTGCAAAATTTTGCTGGACTTACAATTTACATTTAAATATATAGTGTGCATGTGTGTGATATATTAAATCATGTGAAAAAGAATTCGGTTACACAATTTTAATTTTGTGTTTAGTACCCATGCGAAATTATAAGTTGTTAGCAAAAGTTTTCCAATAGTGATGTATCATAATTAACTATGTGTTACCATCACCAGCTGGTGAATGTGTGTTAATATACAGTGCAACCTCCGAATAAAGGACACTTTGGGACACTATATAAATTAAAGCGCTTTGTCCTTTATAGAGAGGTTGTCCTCTTCTCGGAGGTTAAAATGTATTAGAAAAGTCTATTAGGGACACGGACAAGTGTCCTTTGTTGAGAGGTCAATTATATACTATGTCCCTTTCTCGGAGTGTCCACTATCGGAGGTTGCACTGTATATAATTGTCAAATTATTGATGATTTTTTCCTATATTATTGCAGACACTGATTATTTGAAGTTCTTATTTCCACATTATATTAGAGACACGATGTACCTGTGAGTATGTAACATTGATATAATTATACTGTAACATGTATATACCTTCTTGATATAGTAGCCTTGTTTGTATGCGGTGAATTAAGGCTATTTCTCCTTGTGTTTCAGGTTTTTTTACTCTGAACCTGGTCAAGACATATCTGTTGGGAATTACTGGAATGGTATATTTACTATGGTATTTGCCTTTATAATTTCATTGCATGTATATTAATTTGTAATCTAGATCCGTATCACCAGGACAAATACTTCTCATCGTGTGATTTTCTTCCTTCTTTGAATAATGCTACAAAACCAGGTCAGTAACTTTACATACATGTATCAAAGGGGGAGTAAGGGTACTACAGGGTATAGGAAAGGGGTATAATGCTCACATTGGTCTGTCTTAATGGTCAGCTGGTCACTAGCTGGTATTAGTCCATATGAATGTGTAATTTATATTCAATATAGATATATGCCATCATATTAATGGCCATATGTCTTGGTTGTGTGCTTGTAGTCTGACGTGTGTACGGTGTACGAATGTGTGTAATGCACATTACTTCATTAAAATTAATTTTGAACATGTGGATGTCATGTGCCTCATATGCTTCTGTAGAGTTCAAGGAGAATTTTTCTAAACTGAGTCAGCTGGTGTTAATAGGTGGTCCAGATGATGGTGTCATCACCCCATGGCAGTCCAGGTATGTATATACACATTCCAATGTTTATTATGGTGTCCAGTATGGATGTCTTCATTCATTTATCAATGCAGGGTTTCATTTTGTGGTTGGGGAGGGTGCATGGGGTGATTTGGGGCAAATTAGCCAATTTTGATTGTTACTATAATAGTAAGTAGTTGCCATGCACATATTGTCCTCCCTCCTCCCCCCAAAGAAGCATTAAATGTGAACCCCTCATGTTCAATTAGGAAGACTTTTTTGCCCAACTGTTATTTAATAATTACTGATTGGTATTTCTGCCGGTGAGATCATCAATGAAGCAGTGCATGTATATGGCAAAGGAAAGGGAGATGTATTATAGAAAATGGTGTAATAGACCCAGCAACCATTGACCGAAGCTAATTTTGCTTAAAACACTGTAAAGAAGCAATTTAAGTAGCGTTTGTTGCTCTTATTGTCCTAAACATAGTGTAAAAATTACAGTTCTAAGCTCACACCAAGAACCAAGATACAAACTTGTGAAGCTGGCTGTTTTGACAATCACCAACAATAAAAAGGTTTTGGGATATTTATAGCCAGCTAACTGAAATCTTTTGAAATACATTCTGAAGTAAGCCAGACCAGTAACCTATTAAGACAAAAAAGCTCAACACATTTGGCCACTTACCACATAATCAATAAAACTGATGAAGACGAGACCAAAATGGCAGCAAAAAAGAAGTCACTGGCTAACATACTCACAGCAAGTTTGAAGCTGCAGAAACCACAAGATTTTTCTGCATCAACCGTTTTAAAGTGAAGATTTTGCCAACTAATTAATTAACATAAAGCTGACTACCAGATCCCTTGCTATGGCTTTGCCGGCGAAAAGGATAATTATTTGAATATCAAAGATGAAAACTTCATAGTATATATGCCTGTACAGTATATTGTATCTGTCCCATGCTGGGTGTAATAAGGATAAGGCTTGAAAAGCAAAGTGACATCAGATCGGTTTTTTAGGCAATAGCCAATATAATGGGACTTACTGTAATAAGTTTCCACACAATATTTTTGTGTCAGGCATTTGCTTGTTGGGATTGCCAAATATCCAACTGTTATTTTGAACCTTTGGATGCATTATTGATAAAATTATTAATAAAAGTGATGAAAGTGGGAGCTCTATTGATAATTTGTTTTGCTAATAACGAGAGTCGTGAGACGTACCTTCAATGACATTTACAGTGTGTAGTAGGTAAACCATACCTCCTATAACTTGCACCAGAATATTAAAAAAATTGGAGACTTTATAATGAAAGTGAAAAAAAAAAATAATAGCTACATGTACTTCACATCGCATTAACTTATCGGTTGTACTCATGCATTTGCATTAGCTAATTATTATGATTAGTGAAAGTACATGTACAGATAGTGGAACTTCCGAATAAAGGATACTTTAATTGGGACCCTATCTAAATTAAAATGCTTTAATTAATTATTCTCCTTTATGGAAAGGTTGCATGTTTTCCTTGCCTGGGAGCTACATAAAGTGTATTAGAGATGCTGATAGGTGTCCTTTGTTATTAGGTTTATTGTACTATGTCCCTCCCTCGGAGGGTCCACTATTGGTGGTAGTACTAAGTGAATTGAAGTTGTAATGATCTGCATTATATGTGTAATCAAGTTCTGTAACAATTTCTTTCTAAACAGCCAATTTGGTTTTTACAAGGACAATTCTAGAACCACAGTTGTACCGTATACTTCACAATACGTGAGTTTCTTCGTTGACAGAATCATAAAAAAACAAAGATTAAGTATTTTTGCTGATTTTGTTCTCCAGTATTACACTCAGGACACATTTGGACTTAAGACTCTTGATAACGATGGGAAGATAAAGACTCACACTGTTTCAGGTGTGAAGCACACTCACTGGCACGGCAATAAAACTGTATTCGAGAATTGTATCAAACCCTACTTAAAATAGCTTATGGAATTACTTATCTAGCCAGTTAACTACACATGTATAATTTTTCTCAATTTTATTTTTTTAACTTATTACATGTATGAACTTTCAGTTGTTGTAAGAATAATGAAGTCTTTTGAAAAAAAATTTTTTTTTGTGCTGATAATATAAGCATAATTATAAACATGTAATGTAATATTTCCAAAAATCAAGAATTCGAATGCATATACCATGATAGAAGGGCCTCTAGATAGATATAGACACGAAAATAATTAATTATAAAGGGTGTGGTTTAACAACAATAATAAGCTTCGGTTACATAAGATGGCATGTGGTTAGTATGCCGTCGTTTATATTATGGGGTTGACAAAAGAAGAAGCTCAGAAGTTGCTTGGAGTCCCTGAAAGTTAGTGTCATAGTAAAATTAAATCAGTCTCGCGAGACCTAATTACTTTATACTTTAATCTACAGAAAAAAAAAAAAGTTGTAAAGAAATAAGCGGGGTTTTTTTTTTTGTACTTTAGTTTAGTAATCGAGTAAAGGACTTAATTGTGTTTTGTGTGTCTAAATCACCACTACGCGTTCAAACCATTATGTGCTGTTTGATAGGAATGTGATTCCCTGGTATAGTACTCAACTTGGCCCTGGAAAAGGGGGGGGGGGGGGGGGGGGGGGGGGGGGGGGGGGGGGGGGGTGGAGGATGGGGTGGAGTCTTTTGTAGAGTGGTCGGCCTAGTCTCTAGAGCCAGCCTCTTTTGGTAAACCATGAGGAGTCTTAGTCGTGCTTTAACTCCTACGCATGTAATGAGCGAAATGTAACATGGCACACTATGAAACATTCTTAGTTGGTGATTACAGAAGGTTTATGTGCTACCTTCATCACAGATGTCATAGGGAGAAATATGGCAATCGAAAGATATAGACCCATTGCACGAATTAGCCATTTCAAAAGATTTCAGTATATTTCCGTGCATTATTGGATATTTCCGCCATGTTGGTGCACCAAGGCGAACCAAGGAGTAGGGATTTTTGCTAGTTTCTATTACGATTTCAGAGGTTAGGTTGTTTGCAAATACAAAACAGGTATAATGCAATGCAGAATACTATAAAAAGACAAGTGGTGTGATTATTTAGCCAATATTTCATCGTAGTTTTGAAATAAAAGCATAAAACCAATATTTTCCTACTCGTGCAATACAAAGTGGTTCACCAACATGGCCAACAGGATATTAAAATTATCCGCGTGACCTCACCGTGCAATGGGTCTATAGTGTAAAGTACCGTAAATAGCAGTGTCAAGCGTATTACCAAATTCAGAAGACTGTCTTACAAAACTTCCTTAGGCAGTCCCATGTGACTGTATCAAGCTTGTTTGAAGTTTCATGTGCATAGTTTAAAAGTACAGTTGTTGAATATTCAGTCAAGGTCAGTGGTATCAGTGTTTGATTATGTTCTTTGAAGTTAGGAAGACAATTTGCAACAATATGCTATTGTAGTCTCATGTACTAAACGCCCTAGCTACGTGTTCTGTATTGTGTACTCATTTCTTTTTTAGATGCATCCTACTATTTAATTCGTCATCGTTACAAGAAGCTAGCTCGCAGATACTATCCAGACAGGAATTTACATAGGAAGGACTATGCATTAAGGGTTTGTCTACACAGTGATGTTTGCATACTTTTGTATAGGAGTCTGTTCACATTGAGTTTATTTCGCAATAATTACCATTTGTATTGTTTTAAGTATGGAAATGCGTGGGTAGTTTTTAGGTGTAATTGATAAATCTTAGATGAATATCTAATGAACAAGTTTTTAACTGTATGAAAACGGCTTCTGGTGTGTAAAGGCAAATTCAAACTATAAACGTATAATAAAAGTGAATACATTGGAGGAGTACGGATTCTTAGCATGATGTACATACATGTAAATAGAAAAAATTTCAATTCACTGTGGTGAAAATTCGTACTCTTCTCATGTATTTACTTTTTATTACATCAATGTTGTGTTTACGTTACATTTATAGTGTGAGTCAGCCTTAATTAATGTGACTCCTGAGGCATAATGATGAATGACAGTGAATAAATTCTAAACAAACTGTGAATAGCTGAGGCCATGAAGATTATTTATATACCATATTTCCGCACTACATAAGTACTTCGATCATACATCCCCTAATACAGAAATGCATAGATGGAACAGCGGTTAGCAATGTTAGTCTGGACAATGGGGTCCCAGGTTTGATCCCTAGAGTGTTCATTTTTTTTCTTTTTTTTTTTCCTGAAAAGTCTTGAAATTTTTGGAGATTTTTTGGGATAAAATTATAGTATATTCATGTTGAGTTGAACTCAATTGAATTGTTAATAACTTTTTTGTCTTGCATGCAAATTATAAATAACTACATAATACCATTCGAATCAGCAGCAAAACCCGCGTTTTTTGATATACAAATGTATGATTATTATAAACTTTGAAATGAAGCAGAACTTACAAAATGCATGGGGAGAGACAGCTGTACTTGCTAACCACATCAAAGAAAAGCTGTATGGAAAGCACCTGTTGACACTGAATTTTTAATGAGGAAATGTACAGTACCGTATAGCGGGAAATTTTCGAGGGTGCAAAATTTCGAATTTTTTGAAAATATGGCTTAGCAGAAATATTTAAAGTTATAAATTTTGAAATTCCTATACAGACACACCCATATCCGTAATGGCTGAGTTGTGTATTGCCTGCAGTTGCTTCTCTATATCGGTTTATCCTTGCTGGCATTACTGCCAAACCTGTTACCCATACTTAGTACACACTACACAGTAGAACAAGGAAACTGTGTTTTGTGAGGAGAAATCGCATAAAATACGATTTCTTTAGCAACCGTTCCATCTGTTCTTCGTGTAACAACGATCATGTTGACGATTAAAGGTTTGCAACTATGCTGTTGTACAAAGTGAAGTTTTCTAACTTGATTTACAGATTCTATAATACCTGTTTAGCATCTCCGCCATGTTTAGTATCCATGATATTCACGAGCAGGAAGGAGCAGTTGGTTTTTTATCCAAATTTTTTTATCCAGAAATTACTTTTTTCAAAAATTTTGAATTTTAGCACCTTTTGAAAATTACCCGCTATACAGTATTTCACTGGCAAAAAGCTTTACAGAATGCTTTGAAATTCATATTCAAGGGTCAGCATAAAATTTTGTGGAAAAAAAGTGAACTTGATGTTCGTAGCATTTTTATGCATAATTGGCAAGAATAAGTATTTGATGGGTTGTAATTTCACGATTTTTTTTTTTTATTTCTGAAACCTTTGAAATATAATCCCTATGCAGTAATTTATAATTGTTTATACTTCTTTTTGTATTGTAGAAGTTTCAAAAAATAGTGGAAGCCTTTGCTCGACTCCAGATTGAGCCGGATGACTGTGATCAAATGAAGATCAAGAAAATATTGTTGGAAATTTATGGGATCCATGAGGATATAACATCAGGTACAATCATTATACTTTGCCTTTCTTTTAATACACATTATTAGAACGAGTGCTTCCTCGATTAGTAGCTGTGTAACTTAACATGTACAATGTCAGCTGCTTGAATCATGTGATTGTTATTAAAGGGCGGATAATGTTTTTTATGTACATGTACTAACAGCCAGTGATCCATGTTCTTCATGGAACTTGTCTTATTTCAGTATCATACGTACATGCACTTAGCTCAATTTGCTATTTAAAGATGAAAGTTGACTTTAAATAGTTAAACATTTACACTAGTTATGAACTAAGTTGCTTCCGCTTTGTGGAGTATAAAAGGGGTTGGCCCAGGGCACAATATGGCGGCAAGTTTTGAAATTTCAAACAAGAAGAAATGGCGATCGTATTCCCGCCTTTGTTTGAATGAACCGCTCAAAAATGACGTCGTCACAATAATGAAACGATCGCTTACGAAATTGCTCACCTGCACGTGTACTTTTTAGAAGAAAACAGAGGACGAATCGTGCGAAATCGAGGTTTATAATAATGCAATTCTATACTGTTTTATTGTAATATAAAAAAATGGAGTAGATTGAAATAAAGTATACAATGTTGTCTCAGAAGAGCTTCTTGGTGCTTGAGAAAGACTGCCGAGAGATTTGATGTCAAGATAGCTGTCAGGGAGACACACATCGCTTCAATACAGCTATGCCGCCGATCGGACACCATTACTCCTCGGCACACTACCCTTTGTGACCTGTAGAACGAGAAAGCTTTCACTCTATGGCTCTGCAAACTCGAAGAAACACTGGCAACCACAGAATTATCGCTTGGGAAGTGCCGTGTTTGTCTGAGAACTTGAGAAGGGCTAACAATGGCGTCCTTGGCTTGGCTTACTCATCTTTGATTGCCTCTAGAACTGAAACAAGACGTCTTGGAACCACATGGCTGATATATAAAAACATAGTAATGTTAATTTTAAATTGTGTATGTTATTTGGCATTGAATAATGCCGGTTTATGTGACTACAAGATTATAAAAGACTTCTTTTGGAAAAAAAAATGTGTAGCCATGACACTAGTTATTAAAAGTGCCCAGATCATGCCCTTTTATACTCAGCCTTCACGTTTAAGCTTAAAGGAAATAAGGAATGTGCTTCTTACTTTCGGAAAGACACTCTAACTTTCAACAAACCGCTTCAACCACGGACAACTCAACATCTACATACATGTACATGTACATGTCCATGTATGTATATGTATGCAGTACACTATTTGTAATGCACAGTGGGTGTGGGAGAGGTACAGTATTATTTTTTTGCGGGTGCCATAGGTGATGCCTGGGTTGGGCAGACACTGGTATTACCTGACCTAAAGTATCCAACTGAAATCATTTACTAACTGGGCAGTCTTCTTTGTTGCCTTTCATGACCAAAAATGCTTGAGCAAAGAGAAACACATGTAGTTAAGGATCAGAGTCCATCCTAGAGCATTATAAAGTTAAGTGTATCAGTCGGTTTAGATACAAATAAATTATGTCAAAGCTCAGCTGATTGCATACATGCAATTAAAAGTGGGTGTTTCCCCCTAAAATAAGTCACATGCTTTGCAACTCCTAGCTTAGCTATGTACTCTTCATATTTAACTTGCTGTTACTGTTGGAGGAAGTACAGTAGGTTTTAGTAGAATCAGTGTAGTACTGTAAAGGTTTTTACACGTATGTGATTTATGTTTGTACCATAAGGGCTAATGGGCCACCATTATTATATCTATTTGTAATTAAGGTTATTATTTACATTAGACTCTAAGAGCGATATGTTTTCTGATGATTCTGAAGATGCGGATGCTGACATGGTTGATGAGATGTTTGATAGGTATTCAAGGTCACAATCGCCTTTAGATTCCAGCGATGGACCGTATTCCGCTCTACTGCAGGATTTTACCCTCAGGAGTTACATGTCTGGCGGTGGGAGGAAATCAAAGTCTTCCAATTCTGGTATGTAATACGTACATGTATGTATTAGTATCCTAGCATACTGTTTCATATGCGAGTAATCCTATCTTAGAGGTCAGAAACTATTGTTGGCTTACATTAAAGTGAGTACCATAATTCCTCCAAAAATTTGGCGCACCAAGTTTTGGAAAAAAATTTCTTTTGAAACAGATAATTGAGAATAAATTTAAATGTTTTATTCTTAAAGTGTTAACGAAATTTGAGGCTTTTATGAAAAGCCAATAATGTAATAGAGTGACAAATTCACATGGCTATTGAATTATAGCTAGCAGTATTTCTCCTTTCACTCAGCAAAAACAGAACATGAGGAAACAGTAATTTGGAAAACAAAGTTTTTAGAGTATTATTCTTTCTTTATTTATTAAAGGCCTGAATGTTTAGAGGAATTACGGTATGTTTTGGAAAATGCTATGTAAAAGTTATTACTCAAAGATTGATTATTGCAATATAATTTATTAAATCCTCCATGTTTATGTTTGCTTCCTGTTTGGAGGTGTGGTCTATGTGATACATACATGTGTAGCTCCTAGAAATTCATTGTTTCAATGTATGGTACTGCCTAGTCTCAATGAATAGCATTAAAAAGAAGCCCATCAGTGCTTGATTAAAATAGTTGTTTAAGTGCCACTGAATTAACACAGAAGAGGTGCGCAAGGCCGATGCTAATTGCATTCCCTGACATTCCAACATGCACTAGCAATACTTTGGTTTCAGTATCAGCAGCTGATGACGGCATTTTAATACTTTGGTATGATTGCTTACCATGCTGATTGCTATATATTCAGATTTTGAGCTTGAATTCTTCTTTGGAAGCGAAAAAAGCATTTAACGAAATATAAATTTGATGATGCTGTGATCGATGGGGATCACCTGTCAGGTGGATGGTTTGTACCCTAGCCAACCCAGTGGTATCTTGCTGATCGCCAAAATTACCAGAAATAAGCAAAAAAACAAGTTGCTACTATATACCCTACTCTTCACCATGGGATTTGGACTCCATTTTCCCGAACGTAACTGGATCATGTGAGCTTGTCGCACCTCCTCTGGAACTAACATGATACACTCCTATCCCCACACCCTCCTTTTTGTGAGGGGCTGGCTATGCGAAACTAGGTACTGCCCACCTGTTTTTTAGCAGTTCTCCTGCTCTTAATCTAAGCAACAGCTATTGAGCTGGGGAGACAATTTTCCAGATGTATTCTGCTGTACAATAAAGCACATGTAGATTGTTCATAAATTTTCAGCTCAATAGGTGCTTGCTACATGTGTATATGTACATACATGTAAAATAAATATCATTTTTTTCACAGGTTTATCACATCATAGTACATTTATGAATATGAATGTGGCTTTTGTCTACTATCAGAGCCGCTTATCCTTGCAGGGTTTTAATTTTAGTATGGTTTTAATTTATTATTTCAACTGTACATGTATGTACCGTACGGGTGGATATTTCCGAGGGGGGTAAAATTTCGAGGATTTCGAGGATTTTATAGAAGCACGAATTTAAATCCCCACGAAATATTTAAACTAAGTTTAGTAACGCCCCCAACGTATAAAATCGATCGATCACGTGTGTATAACATTGTCATCGTAGAGAAAACATGGCGTTACTTCGTTATTTTAAACCAGTTAGTGGGAAACCAGTGCGGAATGATGACAAAGAAACCCCTTACATTGATCCAAATGGACCTGTCTCGAAGCATGTGCCACCAGCTGTAATTTCAGGAGTAAATACAGAGCTTCAAAATATAGAAAAGGTTGTAAATCGAAGAGCACCATATTTGAAGATA